>VOPJ01005382.1:0-73723 GCA_014673585.1 Semibalanus balanoides | reverse complement strand
AAAGGTGACCGGCCCATATTCAGGGAGAAAAAAATGGGGTACCTAAAAAGTTGCCCCCAAACCGGCGGCTGGATCCACTAGTGTCCGTCCCCCCCACTCAAAATATCGTGGCGACGCCCCTGCACGTTACCTAAATCATTTTTGTTAATGATTGAAAATCCTTGAATGGTACCTATGGGGGTAAGCAAACAAAAATGTGGCATGATTTTGTAGTCATCGCCACCAGGTGACCAGCGGTTCACTAAAATGCATCTGAAAAATGTTTGACCCATAAGTACGCTGCTCATGACTAACAGCCACAGTCGGAGTCGGTACAATTTTGCCGACCCCGGTCCCCGACTCTGGCCGAAATAATCGACTCACGCCAACTTTGACTCCGACCCCGCAGCCCTGACCATGACGACGACTATGCCTCCTCTTCCTCTTTCCTTCCTCCTTCTCTTCCCCTTCTCCTGCTCTTTCTTTCCTTGACTTCCTGCTCCTCTTCTTCCTCCTCCTCCTCTACATCAATATGGTGTAGCTCCCCCTGCACATCAATATGATGTGCAGAGGGAGGAGCTACATACGATTTTGGTGTAGGCTCCTGGCATCGTCACATACTTACACATAGGTAGTGATTAGTGATATTTCCAGGGAAGTTGCGACTATTTTGTTACAAACCAGATCCAAATGAACGGCCATGTGACTCTAGATAATGATTTTTCTTTAGTTGATATCCAGTTTTGACCTTTGACGTCTTATGTCGGAATATGACCAGAGTCCAGGCCAATGCAACTGTAACCATCCCGACACTTCACTTGGAGACATGGCACATGCTATATTTAGTTCTAGATAATCCTTAAAGTGTAATAAATAGAGATCCAAAAAAATATCCAAAAGCAGAAACCGACACCGTCACCGCCACCGCACAAACTGAGTTGGCACCGGTATCAAGCCCGGCCACATGTGGTAGTACCATCCGCCAGGCCCGGCAGCCAGCAGTCTGCATGTCTACTTGACTATACATTTAACAATATTTTAACCCCCGAACTTGTGCTGAGCCCGGCATAAGACCGGCAAACCTGAGTCCAGACTCAGCTTCTGGCCCGCCGGGCATGAATTTGGGACTGGTGCTGGCTCCGTGGTCCTGAAATTTGCATCTCTAGTAGTAAACTAATCTTTACTAAATGAGTATGGCTCGGGAATGAGACATCATCCGCCGTTTAACACGCTTCTACTTATTCGATCCCTCCCCGGGCACACAACGCTGTTCACGAGTATAGCAGAGTGGTATCGCCGGCGGTGAAAATACCTCGGCGCGCCACAAAAACGTCATCGGCCCGGCTCGGCCATACCTACTGGAGCGTTGCCTGCCGCCTGCGGCATCGTTGGCGGCGGCGGCGGTGGCGGCGGCGGTGGCGGCTCCGGGCGGGAGGTCGGGCCTCGATCCAGGCTAGACTCTGTAGACCGGAGCTGTGCTGGGTCGGGCCGGGCCGGGCCGGGTCGGGCTGAGTTGTCCTCCAGTTGCCCTTGCCGCGGGCTGCGCGTCAAAGCGCCCGGCCTGCTCTCCCGCGCCCAATCTATCTCCGCCACCGTCCGCATCGGCTGGCTGTTTTGGCTCTCTCGCTGGGTGCTCAGTCAACTGGTGCTGTGGTGGTTACGTAACGTGTGAACGGATACCACTGGATGTTGGGTTTCGTAAGCTGGCGGGTCGGCTGCTGGTTGTCCTCGTACCGCTTTCAGTGGTTACGATAAATACGCATCGGTGGTATTGGGGGGGGGGGCTTGTTGTTAGATTCACTGGTCTGGTTTCTCTGCCCAGAAAATACCACCGGTGGCCCGTTATATCGGTAAAGTTTTTAACGTGCACGTTCGAAGAAAACTTTTTATAGATGCTAAGTGAGTTGGCTATGCAATATCTCGACGGCTAACATGCTTGCTTGGTGCTGCATTTGCCCGAACGCACGTCGCACAAAACGAAACGTTACCGTATAATGTTACGTCATAACATGCATCCGAAACTATAGGTATGTGTGTGATGACTTTGCCTAATGAGTCCAGTTGACGTTGAAACATTTTGTATTCTTTTAAATAGCAATATAACATAATGACTGCAGTGAAATGGGAAGTCGAGTCAAATCAACCGTTCTTCCAAGAATCACATTCTCTACGACGCCACCAGAATATGACGAAATAAAGACGTACAGAAATATACCTACCACAACCCTGGCAGATCCAGGGGGCCGGGGGCAAAGCAGCCATGCTCCTTCCCTAAACCGCCTGAAACCGGCGCAAAGTTGACACATTTCCTGATATAAAAGAAAATATGCACAACTGTTAATAAGGAAAGTTTGTTTCAAATCAGCTATCAATACATTAACAAGCAAAATCCGATGAGTTTTCATAATTGTGTGAGAGTTTTTGGGATTTGCCCCCTCCCCTCTAACCTCAAAAAAGCGTGCCTCCCCACAAAAAGACGATCTGTATCCGCCCATGACCACGGCAGACACACACAAAATGCCACTGCGGAGCAGATGGCCACTAACGCAAATGATGAGATTATATGTTTTTTTCCCCATAATAATTAAGCTACATATATAAAACGTACTTTTAAAGGTGTTAGAAGTCCCACGGTAGCCACATTTTTGCATTCTTCTGGAAATGACCTATCCTGCACGTAAGGACATTTCAAAGTGCACGGTGATATCACTGCGTACTTTCTGCAGGACCGGCTGAGGCAGAGCCAGTCATCTCTTTTAAACTAATAAAAACCATACAGATCATAGCTATATACATATTCTTCAAAGATGTATATAAGATATCTATGATCACTGGTGGATCCGGCCGTCGTTTTCTTGGTGGAGGTGGCAAATTGTAGAATATATATATATATATATATATAATATATATATTATATGTAAATATATAATATATTATATATGTATATATAACATATAAATACTATATATATTGAATATTTATATATATATTATTATATATGATTGACATTTGCATTCAAGTTATTTGAGACAATAGGGAGGCGGGGCAGATTCTGCCAGACACGTAGCCAGGATTTTGTCCAGGGGATGCATGGGGGCGGCGTCTCGAAAGTGTCCCCTTCCCGAGCGTTGAAAGGGTTCCATTCCCAAGCGGTGAAAGGGCCAAACAAAACGAATGAAAATTAAAAAGGCACGTTACAAGCATGGATAATGCAGTATGACAGTATGACATGGCATAAGCCATACCAACTTTTAGAAGCTGGAGTTAGCAAACTGCCATATCAACTTAGAAACCAGCGGCACCAACTTGAAAAAATATTCAATTGATTTTGTTTGTTTTTTGCTCAAGGTCTGTAAGTTTTAAATCAATTGCATCGCGGAACGGCGCATTTTTTAAATTTATTTCCTGGATATGCATTATCATCAATGTGTTACATTGCGTATACGGTGCGAACTGCGAACCTCTAGACATGTTATTATGCGTTTAAAAGTGCGTAAAAAAGTGTGAATGTGAACTATTTTGCCCAATGATATAGGAAAATAGCAACATTAGACATAAATGCGTCGAGAAGCGGCAGAATTTTGTAACCCCACAATCTGTAGTAAAATTGCGCCGTGGAGCGGCGCAAAAATGGACAACTGCATTCTGAGGCCCAGGTAACTTTCCAGCCACTCTTCAGATCGTCTAGGGGCCCGTCAAACTTTTCAACGCCCCTCCGACCTGTTCAGGGACTCCTCTGGGATCCTCGAAAAACATGATGTGAAATGGGTGATATATATTAAATACAAGAAGAACTTATTCCTCAAGGAACATATTAAGAGGCCCTGCAAAGTAAAGTGGTCTAAATCCGAGTAGATACCACTTCGCACCTTTTTGGGAAGACCTTTGGTTGAGGGGGCCCCTGGGCTTCTTTTCCCCCATCCGAAATACCTTCCGCGGCCACTGCCTGTGGCCTGTCTACATACCTGCGCTCCAAGTTCGCGAATGCGTCATTACTGTCAGCGTCTGAAAGTAATTAGCGTGTGCAGTAAATCGCTCTCGACCGAGAGTGATCTCAGCGCGCGGTGATCTGAGGCAACTTCAGACAGCAGTCTTCATTGAAAGGCTCAGTCGCTAGTCAACATCAAGCGATGATGCCTGCTTGCACCGACCAGCTTGAAGCTTGCAATTACAATATGTCTTAAAACTAGCTCCTTGGATGGATTGCTCCCTTTAATCACCTATCACATGCACTAGCATCACTGCAATGTCCCGCAGCCTGCCGAGATAATGTGTCTGCTGGAGGCGTGTAGAACACCGGCGTGCAAATCCGAGCCAAAGCAGCACTCCCCTTCGCAGTGGCGGATCCAGGATTTTCATTGAGGGGGGCTGCAGGCCCAGGGGGCGCCTCTTTTGGCGCCTGAGGGGGCCATGTAATTTTTTATCGAAAAAAATGTTGAGTTTTAGGGTTAACATTACGCAAATCTTAGTCGACGTTCTTTGAATGTCATTTCCTTTCTTTGACGTTGGTTAATGTGTTGCAATTTGCATTAAATACTCGATGTTGATACGATTTGTCACACATTTATCGGGTTTTACGCCAAAAATCGCATTGCCATGACACAATAAAACTCATTTTCCCAACATACTATATCCATAGGTGCATGCAGGATTTGTTGTTGGGGAAAAGGGATTCAAATCCAGTGGAATATTTCAAAAGTTTGTTGAGCAGGGGGAGGGAAAGCAGGCTCGCGGAGGTATGTGTTGACGGAGGGGGACAGGGAGCGCACATCAGTATTAGCCCATCTTCAACCTGGTACCAACGGGGCGTCGCCGATAATTTGTAAATGGGGAGTCGGTTGAAATGAAGAAAAAGATGTACTCCAACTTTCTGCGTATATTGAAACCCCTCCAGCATTTCAAATGTGGACTTCCCTGTTTTATTGTATGCATATGTTGTTTACCGCAAAGAGGCGCAAAATTTGTACGGTTTGCCTGATTAACCCCAGAAACATATAGCAGTGTAGAGAATAAGGTGGGCATTGTAAAGGCAGTATAACAGTGATTATAACAGTGTTATCTTGGTAAAGGATAAAATTAAAATTGTATTCATTCAAAGATCAGTATTATGGACGAACTCGAAAACCATGACGATGTGTTTTCGTTTATGACGATTGTGGCCACTGATTTGACGGCCGCGAAGCGGCGTGACAATTTTATTTTAGGTCGTTGGAAAATACTTTAATTTTGAAACCAGACGAGAGTTGAAGCCAAGTCTCAGGTAACCCCTTTCCTGGTTGCACATCTCGAATGAGGTTCAGGATATTGGTCACTGGGCCAGCAATTACCGCCAGGAGAGCCTCCATTACCGACACCTAATTTGCATTAATTATGTCAATTTTCGATATTTGTATCACCCAGAAATATATAGCGATGTAGAGGAAAGGGTGGGATGGTAAAAATATAATCATAACGCTAAATGTTAATTCGTTCGATTCAGTGTTACGACGAACCGAAAATGATGACGAGGTTTCGCTATGACGGATGGTTCACTGATGTGAATGCCGCGAACAGGCGTTAAATTTCATTTTAGGTCGTGGAAAAAACATTCGAATATTGGAAACAAACAGTGAGTGCGGAGGCCAAGCCTCGTTGTAACCCTTTTCCTGGTTGCACATCTCGATCATGATATCAGATATTGTCCTGGGGCCAGCATTACTGCCAGGAGAGCCTCACTCAGACACCGAAGGCATTTGATTTTCAATTTTCAAATTTGTATAAACCTAGAAATATATAAACGATGTAGAGGATAAGGTGGGCATGCAAAGGATTAACTTCAAAATGGTATCATTTCAATTCGCCGTTACGACAAACCGAAAACGGAATGAACAAATTTGTTTCTTATGACGATGCGTCACTAATGTGACGCCGCGAACTGCGTGAAAATTTTGATTTTAGGTGTTGCAAAATCAAATTTGGATATTGAAACCAGACCGTGAGTGGGCCAGGCCTCAGGTAACCACTTTTCCTGGTTACACATCTCGTACCTATGATGTCAGATATTGGTCCCTGGGGCGCCAATTATCGCAGTGAGAGCCTCTACCAGGACACCTAATGCATTAAATTTCCCCAAATTTCGATATTTGTATATACTTTGGAAAACTTGGTGTTCATGCGCGAAGCGGCGCAAAATTTTCCCGTTTTTGACTGTTGATAGCTGATTTTTGACTGCCGCAAAGGCAAGTTTCACGATAAATTTGCAGAAAGGCCGACGTTTGTTCGACCGTATTTTTAGCGCGGAAGGCGTGCAACATAATAGTTTCAGGAGCTTTGGGGTGCGGGCAGGGGCCAGGCCCTTTTGCTCCTGTCGCCACCTGGATCCGCCCTGTTTATATCGATTTCATAGAGATGTGATTATGTTAAGTAGAATTTATGTGCATAGTACTGAAAGTTTCACTTCGATATATGCCGTTTTCCGATGGATTATTTTTCGCGAAATGTTTTAAACGTTTTTAATGTTTTAAATGTTTTTAGTATAGCCGTTTTCACGTGGACTTATTTCAACAAAAAAATGTTTTAAGCCTTGCCCTACGGACCGTAGGCGAGGTTTTAAACATTTCTCGCAAATTAGTCCATCGGGAAAACGAGATTAACAAACATTTTAAACATTTTTAAATGTGTTAAAAATTTCGTGCAAAATATCCATTGTGAAACGGCATTGTATTTTAGTGTTAATTGTTCAAGTTATTTAGAAAATCCGGGAGGGCAGATTCCTCCCCCCTATCAGGTAGGAACCGCGTGGGGGCATGCTAGCATTAAATTACCCCAAAACGTTCCTGTGGAAGGGGCAGTTTTCCCCCTGATTAATGATGGCCATGGCCAATTGGTCATGGGGTTGCGGCGACGTTTAATGAAACAATTGCAGTGGGTTCGTGCAAAATAACTCATATTGTAACACATCTCAAACCTTTTTGTAATGCTTCTATTGAGGCACCCTCGTGCTTTGCAGGCACCCTTTGTGAGTTTGGGCGCCCTGTTTTAGAGTTCGGGGTGCACCTCATCTTGTTTAAGGCGCACTCCGAGTTTCGAGGCACCCTTCAATGTAGGATGCTTTTGGCATCGGGGCTTCCTCCCCAGGAAAACGGGGAGTGAACGTCCATGGTTGGGGCGCCTTCATGAATGAGGCGACCGCCATTTTTTTTGGGGGGGGGCGCCCTCCTCAGTTTGGTGTGCAATACTAATAGCATTCGAGGGCGCGCTTCCGAGTTTTGAGGGCGTCCTTCCAAGTTCTGAAGTTCAGAATGCTTTTTGGGCATCGGGGCTGCACTTTCCGGAAATGGGCGCCCTCCATGGTTAAGGGGGCGCTCTCATGGGTTTTGCGGGCGCTCCCATGGGTTTCGGGGCGCCCTCTATGGGTTTGGGGTGCCCTCCATAGGTTTGGGGCGCCTTCTATGGGTTTGGCCGCCCTCCATGGGTTTCGGGCGCCCTCCATGGGTTTGGGGGCCCTCCATAGGATTTGGGGCCCTTTATGGGTTTGGGGCCGCCCTCCAGGGTTTGGGGCGCCCTCTCTGGGTTTGGGGACGCACTCCACGGTTTTGGATGAACAGTCATGGTATTGGGGGCGCCTCCATGTGTTTGGCGCCCATCTATGGGTTTGGGGCCGCTCTCTATGGTTTGGGGCGCTCTCTATGGGTTTTGGGCGTCCTCCATGGGCTTGGGGTTGCCCTCATGGGTTTTAATGCGCTCTCCATGGAATGGGGGCGCCTGTGGCGCCCAGATTGCGCCTTCGGCGCAGGGGCGCCAATTTCCATTGAGGGGGCTGCCAACCCCGCTGCCCCCCTCTGGATCCGCCCCTGCCCCTTCGTGACAGCCGACTACTGGACTGATAGGATGGCACAGAGAAAACTTAGCCGAGGCAGATCTGCGCCGCGATAAAAGTGTATCAGCAGTGTTGACCTGGCGCACGTCTGAGCCTTCTGTATACAGGAGACAAAACGTAGGTACAGAGCTGTGCTGTACCTCAGTTTGTTCGATATTGACGTTGCTTTTAGTGGGTTTTTGCTATGTTCATCAAATGTCACGGAAATGTTAGACACGTGTAATATGTATTCGATAAAAGTTGGAGAACGTTTTGCAGATTGTTCATTGTGAAGAGTTCCAAATGATCATTTGTGCTAATAATGTAAGATTTTATTAAAAAGAAAAGTCAATTTATTCTAACCCGTTTATAAACAAATCAACACCAGATAATGATGTTGATCCAACCCATTTCTCTGCTGTTGATTTGTTAATCGAAACGCGTTAGAATAGTTAGACTTTTTTTAATAAAATATTATATTATTAGCACAAATGGTCATATTGAAACACCTCTTTACAATAATGCATTCCACCACATATTTAATTAAAAAATAAATTGACGTTCATATCGTTATGCACAACTTTTAATGAAGCCAGCTTTTTCTTCTAATAACGCTGCTAAAATGCTCTAAGCTATGTCATCCGTGACTCTATATATTCAAAAAATAATGAGCTATCATTTCGTACAGTGATAATTTATCAGCATTTCGCCTCGAGCTGAACTGAACGTGTTATGCAGGAGCTGGGTTCCTCGCTATTTTAAACGTCATGCAGCAAGCTGTTGTGCTGACTGGAGCGAGGGGGACAATGACGTAACCTTCCAGCCACCCAGGTGTGCCGCAAGGTAGCGTCCTATCACCGGTCCGATCCTCATAGTTTCACTGACACTCAGATAGACCGTGTCGTGTGATTGTAACGCAATTCCTAACGCAGATGACGCTGGTTGATATCGGACTCCTTCGCTTAAAAACAGCGTCGTTAGTTCCTCTGTTGGCGTGTTTCCGAGCAGGTTCCCATGAAACGAGACGATATCGAACACGCAAGGAAATTTGGTCCTTATTAATATCAAAGTAGTTCGAACAAGTTACGCTTAAAATCAATTGTTTTCATCAGTAATTGGTGGCTGAATTGTGTTGCGGAAATAAAGGACGGATCCAGGATTTTTAGGAGGGGGACCGCAGGCCTTCCAACAATACAGGGGTGCCATGACAGCAATGATCGTTAACCCGCAGCTGGAGCGAACGACAGACATTAAAACAAGCAGCACACATGCAATACAGTACGTCTTTTCGCTGTATTGGCGGCGCCCGGCGACAGACAGCCCATGGGACGCCCTTCTGACGTTCTGTCCGGGGCCGCCCCCGACTTTTGACCCTGTCGGGGGCCGTCTCCCTTTGGTCACCCCCTGGATCCGCCCCTGGCGGAATTTACGTATATGTCGTCGCGAATACCTACTTGAAGAACGCATTGCATTACCTACACGCCACTGTTCTCGTGGTTCCGTGAAATATATCACGAATTCATTCTAAAGGATGTGAGTCAGGGCTGTAGAGTCGACAGAATTTTAGCAACTCCGACCAGACTCCGGCCTAAAAAATGGACTCCGTCTCCGACTTCAACTCCGACTCCAGCCTATATGCGTTCTCAAACGGCATGCTAGAAGTCAATGTCTGCAATGCCATCAGCCATCTATTTCATCCGTTTGTCTTCATTCTAAGCATTATGAAGAGCAATGCCGCCTGCCGAGCAAACAATGCGAGCAACGCGGCCATAGCATGGGTGTGGCAATGTGGCATGCCAGCCGCGCGTCCGTCCCAGTCGCTCTCGCCTGCAGGCGATGGAATCCGCGAAACGGGCACTCAAAGGAAATAGTTCACATTGGATTGTTTTTTCAAACACAATTTGATTATATTTTCAAATACAACTTCTTTTCATGTCAAAAGTAGCCATACATCGCGCCGATTCAGGACAGAAGGACGTAAATTATTAATTTCATCAAAACTGAATATGCACGATACTCTCCGAGCATACGTCAATCGCGTGGGCTCGAGCCAATGTCAGGATTCGAATGGTATAGTCGTGTAAGATTTATACTGCGCTAAATAACGCTTCATGCCGAGGTGTGGTGAGGCCCACAATAGCCTTGCCCAGGTGTGTGAGGGCCACAAAATCCCTTAGACAAAACAGTCAAATGAGTTATTCGCGGGCCTCTGGAGAGCTTTCAGCCAGAAACTTGCAGTTAGGGTTTTTTTCAAACACGGCTACACAAACTGCTATCTCAGTTCAAAGTCCATGTTGAAGGTCAACTATTTCGTTGTAAAGGACACTGGCCACCTTTCCACCAATAAGTTTTTCAACAATGTCACGGCCACCTTGGTGCTAAATATGAAGTAATTGCTGCCGAACACGATTATGACATTTGTTTCTCACAAACAGTGCTCAATTTAATACAAGTTAAATTTAAATATTTTGGTTGATGACGTCATATAAAGGAATTAGGGAAATAGAGAAAACCTCCATGTTGCCAAATGTATGGCTAATGTATGGCCAAATGTAAAGCAAGTCGACTATCATGAACATTTAGTAAAGAGTGACAACGTCATCGGCTCAGGGTCCCCGTTCAAATACTGGGGATGTTACAGATTTCAAAATCAAACTCTAATTTATATTTTATTAGACCATTGTGGTTGTTTTAACTACAGCCATACATAATTTAAATGCCAAGCACACAACATGGCTATCACAACTCTAATACAATGTTAAGGTGGCAGTGTCCCTTTAACGGCGAGCGCAGCCAGCCGCCGCCGACCCAGCTCTCAGCAGCTGGGCTTCAGCCCCAGCTCGTTCCAGTTCGCCTTCGCTGGAGCCGCTGCTGCTCCCGGATCCTGCGCTGTCTTACAGCTGGCTAGTCAGTGCGTCGCTCTCCGCCGCCTCACCTCCGGCAACCAAGTAAACCAGTCAGGGCCAGGGGCGTGGATTTACAAAAATCATTGGGAATGCTCAAGGGCGGAAAAAATAATACAACTTCTTCTTCGTGCCATGCCCAAGTGACTGAAATCGATCGAAAAATGGCATCTTTTGTGATTTTGAATGAAATATAAATAACTTTTATAAGTCAAGTTTGTTAACATAGCTAAATGCAAAAGCGAGCTAGATCCTTTGTGGTCGTACCACAGTCACTCTGGCCACAATGATTGGCTGAGCACTTTGAACCTCAAGACGTAATGAAGGCCGTGATATACTAAGTGATGTCATTATTCCCAGAAATTCCTTGACCCAAAACCAATCCAATCACCAAACAGGAGGTATTTTTGGTTGTTCCAATATTGCCACGAGGTTTTGGAAATAGAGCGCCACGAAAAAATGTCCACAAGATTTGACCGATTTCTTAAACGGAGGTAGGCGGAGAGTGCCCCACCAACGACACCCTTTTTAAAAATCAGTCTATGGCTTTGTGTTTTGTCCTGGGAGATCAAAACTTCGTCTAGAAATTACTTACTAAAAATGCATCAAGATCGAATTACACCATTAGCAATTAATTTAAAACAATACAAATTTTGAGTTGTAGTCTAACACAATTTCAATTTGGGACCAAACCGTTCACTTGGTTGGGCATGGGTTCCATCAGTGAACAGGGGAGGTTTCCACAGTGAACAGGGGGTCTCAAACCAGTGAAACAGATGAATTCACATGAAAATAGGTGGGCGTTTTTGTTCTTTTGCTTGATGCTCAACTTCGATACTTGTTGACGATCCATTGACACTCGGAACACTTCGACAATATGTGTGGCAACTCAGGAAGAAAATAAAACAACAATTCAAAACGAAGTACTATTTCCAAGGTACAAGAAAAAGTATCTACCCAAAATTGTCTTCACACACGTACAACACTTTATAGTACAAGTAACACATAAAAACAGTTAACCTAGTACTATAAAAGGAACACGTTATTCTGACAGTATTGTCATTTTTTTTTTCTTCTTTTTTCTTATATTGGGATCGAGATTTTGAAGAGTCGAGTTTCGGCACAGCACAAAGCAATCAGCAATTGAAGCTGTTATACTGAGAGAGGGTTCCTCATTATTGTAATAAAGAGGATTTCCCTGGTCCTGGCCGTGGAGCCTTGTGAGTCTTTATCGAGACCTACCCAATAATATCCTTCTGCATTCACAGTTCGAAAAGTTGAGGTTTTCCCAGAAGGAAGATCCACTAGTGAACAGGTGTTTTCAAGTTGGGTGGTCAGCACCCACCCCGCTGTCCACTGTGGTGCATTCAACATATTTGGTAAAAATCAACATTTGACGGGGGTACAAAGGTTAAAATGGCTTGTTTGAACTATGACCACTCTTGTACATCATATCAATGGACAGTCGCAAATAGGTGTTCCACTACAGTTCAATTTTAACTAAAATATTGTGAGCTCAAATATTACGTTTTTGGAACAGTCATAAAACCGGGCTATATGATCGAAAAATAAAAGGAGACACGCAAAAAATAACTGTTTGCATCCTGACAGACACAAATGAAATCAGTCCGTTGCTTGTTTGTACATATGAAACGCGCGATCGCTTTGAGTGGCTGAATTCACCGTACATTGAGGAAATTAAAGAGCTTGACTAATAATAGGCATGAGCGGCACTGTTCACGTAGGCACAATGTTCGCACTGGTGGGCATCTCCGCTTATAGCTCCATTTAATAGTACCAGAATTGAGATAGTCTGACGCGAAAAGGTGTCCAAACGAAATCGTATAACCTGACGAGAACCGACCGATTACCGAATCGGTCACACATTTTTTTCGGTAACCAAAATTTTGGTTACCGATTGACACCGCTAGTATATACCTACGACCCTGCTACTTCGGATTTTGTTTACATCGGTGACGTAAGGTCAGGTCAGTTTTTTTACCTTTACATTATAAGGCAACGATAAAATATACAAATGATTTCGTATCAGAGAATGCACATTAAATCAGAATTCTTATTTATATTATGTTCATATAGCTCATTATTGATGACCCAAGTGCAATTATTGCTCAGTAACACCCACAAGATCGAGTGAGGTTATTTTACGTGACCAGTGCTTATTTGCCAATAACTTTTGATGCATAAAATGAAGATAAGAACGTGAGACCCGCACCACTGTGTATATTTCGTCGAGACGCGTCTGAAATTGCACAGCAAGACATGTCTGGCCCACCACATGACCTTCAATTACCTTGACCTGAGGTCAAATTTGGAATTTGACCTAGGTACATACCTGGTCACCATGGTATGATCTGAATCTCCTCGACGAAACGAGCACGATGACGTTAACATGGGCGCTGTGTCAAAATAAGAGTCGGTGCGTCTAAAATCCAAATTATCATCAGATGACGATACAAATTATTGCCTTATCTCCATCAGGCGGAAACTAACCGATAGATGAGAAAATTATGGGTTTAATTTTCCATATGATTTTGAAAGGGATGTCAAATTAATGTTCCTAGGCCGACGACAATTCTACCGACCAAAGCAATCACCAATTGCCAAAAACTCGACTACGACTCCGCGCCGGAGTCGGAGTCGGTAAGATTTTAGCGACTCCAACTCCGACTCCCGACACTTGCTAAAGCTGCCGACTCCAACTACACCGAATCCGATTTTTACTGTGACTCCAGCCCTAATATGAGAAGATATTAGAAGTGCCAGTTTCAGAAAATATGTGTCCAATGTCCTGTCCGAAAATAATTATTTGTCCGAATTTTGTCCGGAAGCAGAAACAAAGTGTTTGATATGGAGACTAAAACATCTAGTGTATCATCCCTGCAATGTATGCATGAATAATACTTACTTATGGTTTATAAATTAAAGTAAGTTTGATGTAATTACCTGTGGCAAGCCCTTTTTTAAATAAAACAAGTAATGAACTGATTTTCACGCGACAAGCCATCCTTGGGCACTGAACGTCCGAAATTGTCCAAAGAAATGTGCTTATGTCCGACCGAAAACCGAATCGGTCTTCGGACACATTCAGAATTCCGAAAATGATTACATCGATTCGTACCACTAGTAGATATAATATCTGAATGCTTGTCCCATGTTTGAAATTGCCATTTCACGGGACGAATCATTGTCGTTATATTGTGATGCTTATATTATAATGTCACAAATGGTATGTTGTTTGGTGACATAAAAATGTGCCTACATTCTACCGGTTTCTTTTAACATTACAGACCATCAATTGTGTTGTCAATTTAAATATTTCCACTATATCATAACCGGTAAGGCACCGTAGCTGGCGATGAACGAGCGAGCATGAACAAAGTGTATGGTGGGTTTCATTTCGATCGGGCAACTAATTTCTGAGATACAAAAAAGGTTAGCCCGTGCGCACGTGCAGAGGCATCCAACCCCTGACTTGTGAGAAAGTAACGGCTGAGGGGTTCCTAACCACTCACCGAATTCGCACATACCTGCCCAGCCGTTGCAGAGTTTTTGCGAGGAAGCACTTTTCAACACCCCTCACGCGGCACGCTCCACGCGCAGTGCCCGCAGTGTTAGTCTAGTCACCCACAGGAGCCGGCACTGCACTGGTCTCAAACGGTAGGTTGGATGGGGCTGCTCAGCAAAGAAGCACGCTTGTCAATCGGACGAGCGGTTGCAGAGATATGAGCTTCTCAAAAGCGTCGTCACGGGCCGGGCCGGGCCGCTCATATTAAAATGTTTCCCCACACACCACGGAAGGACGAGGGAGCGCTCCGCTCGCAATAAGACTCGGTTCCCGGAGAGGGGTATACGACATTTTGCAACGGAAACCAAGCACAATGCCTAGTGCTATACATCATGAGCGCTTTGTGCTCGATCTAGTGTAACCAGATGCTCCGAGCCGCACACCCATGTTTGTAACTGTACGGCGTCCAACTGACAAACTTGCTCTTAGGCTTCGGGCCAGCATGACTAGACACTTTTTCCGAGAATCGTCTCTGAGACTCTGAGAATCTTCGGGCCAGCGCGGTAATCGTAACCGATTGGCCGTGAATGGAATGGAGCGACCACGCGTGGCGCACGTGGAGGTAAAAATGGCGCGCCGCGCCGCGAGTGGCGCGCCGGGAGCGAAAATGCGCCACAATGGCCGGTGAGCTGCGAGGCAGCCCAGGTGAAGCGGTATAGCCCGCGGACGCTGAGCGGACGGCCGAGATGGGAGGATTTAAACCGACGGAACGGGGTCACCACGGCGACGCAGTTATGAGACGGTCGCGTCGCTGGACGGGCATGGAATAGACAAGGTTCGGCTCCGTCATGGCGAAGAGCCGGTCGCCTTCTTTTCAGGTCTGGTGGCTGCCGAATGGAGAGTGGTGCGTATTACACAGTTCGTGGGAAATGTGTGTGAAAATACCGTCAGATACCTGCTTACTGGCCTTGGGGTACTGCTGTAACGGTGTAGAAGAGTTTGACGACATCAGAAAAGGTAATGCACTTCGTTTTACATTTTCTCACAACCATCTTGTTTGCAGGCAAATATACCGCCAAACAGCGGTAGGGTTGCTGACAACATTGCGCGTGCTGTATTATCAAATAAGCTTGTCAATTTTTTGATATCCCTTTGAGATTATTCCTTTGAGATTAAATACAATGAAATTGCTAAATTATTGGTTAATTTGCACGTCGTAAAGGAAATAAACTACATTGACTGATCATTCGGAATCGTGTACCCATAATCTCCGTGTGATGCTGCTTATATGTAATTGACTTTAATAAAGCAAGAGTTATTTTCCTGGGGTAACTAAGTTGGCACCACAGGGATATGAGTAAAAACGCATCTGATATATAACATATAACATATGTCATACATACAAAAACGCATCTGATATAAACATGACTAGGTCCTACGAAGGCCTTCACTACCGGAATCCAGATTGCCGCAGAATATAGCTTTTACGAGATAACTTGCACGCACCGCATGCAGTTTGCTCCTTATTCACTCAGCACTCATCTTTATGGCTTAAATTCACGTTATCATCACCCGTCATGTATCGGAAATGAGTACGCTGACGGTGCTGGTGTGACGGCCCGGCACTGGCCCCGGGGGCAGAAAGCGTACGTCGCCGTTTTTCTACAGTCGACGGACCCCGGTCGGTGACCCGCTGAGCTGTAACACTTTCACCGGCTGTGTCAGCCCCCGGCAGCTAGACAGGAGAGCAGACGGGTGTCCGGGCACGGAGCGCAGCGAGCATGGCTCCCGTCGACCGCCCGCCGCCGCCGCCCGCCCACCGGCCGCCACCGCGCGCCGCCGCCGCCGCCGCCGCCGAGGACGAGCTGCCTGACCTGCCACAATGGCCGGCCGTGCCGATAAGATCTGCGCTGGCCCCGCCGTCTGGTGCCGGTCGGTCAGGACTGCACGGCACGCTGGGTATGCAGTGGACGGCCGCTGGAGATGAGGAGGAGGAGATGGAAGACCCGGGCTTCCGCCTCCAGGAGTCGGAGTATCGCCGATGATCTGCTGCGTTATCCGTCATCGTAACGGAGGCTGGCATGGGGAAAGACAAACGTGGAAGGTTAGCGGGAGACATAGTTTAGCTGAACAAATTGTAGTCATATGTATGCCAAATGATGAGAATGAAAAGAATGCTGGTGAGAACGGTAGGTATGCCAAAATGAAATGTCATTGGTATTTGTTTGTCAAATAAGAGCTTATGAGAATACATTCCTTCCCGGAGACTACAATACAATGATCTCACCGAGTTTTGTATTACAGAAATTACCGAGGACCGTCAGACTTGAGGTATTTTTGAAAAATATAAACAAGGCAAGATTATTGAATAGTCAGCAATGGGAAGGAAGACATTTGTCATATATGTCATTGATGACATGTGACGTCATACATTTACGTCATAGACATAATTAGTAGAGGGTGGGAAAACTTTTGGGAAGGGGGACAACTTCACAAAGGGTGGTATTATATATTACCATATGCCGAGCAATGTAAAAAGCATTAGCGCGTGGAGTGTGGTATTTTCCCGCATTATGCACTGGCATACCGCACTGGCGACATTATGGTAAAAGACCTAACTACTCTGCTGTGTATGGTAGATTTTGTGATCCTCCGGCGTTTTTCAAAATTACTGCATCTCGCTTCGCTTCGTGCAGTTAATTTAAAAAACGCCTCGATCACAAATATCTACATACCAGCATCGTTCAGTAATGCTTAATACCACACGTGGACTGGGAAAAATAATTACTTGTGGACCGAGGTCCAAACTGTATATATATATATATATATATATTATATATATAATATGTGTGTTCTAATATATATATAATATATATATTAAATATATATATATATATATATATATATATATTATAAATTATTATCCTCGTATGAGCCGGGGTAAATTAAATTTGGGGCAAGACCGAAGGATTTCTTGATTTTTGAACAAGGCCGAAGGCCGAGGTAAAACAAAAGTTCAGAGGTCTCAAAAATGTATGCCGGCCGAGTGCGGTATGATTTTTACCATATACCGCGTAAGTAATTCAATGTTTTATTTTCTTCAAATCATGACTAGGTCCTTACCAGAAAATGAAATACACAATTCTTATTGGGGCTTGACTTCGATAATATGTAATGAACCCTTGGAAGTGAAATCGACAAAGCTTTCAGGACTCCATTCAGGTTTTTATCGCATATACTGTTTTCACGCGCATTGGTAAATTAAATTTGCCCTAGTTTTGTATTCTTTTACCAAGTTTTACCATATGCCGAGATATCCCTTTAACGTTAGCACGTGAAGAAGGTATAACATTTCAGCTCAATGTTTTCCCAAATCACGTGGAAATTGTATAAAGAGTGAAAAAGTTATGCCCAGCGGCATATGGTAAATTTCATACCACACTTGGGCCGGAATAATTCTTTGGAATCTCGGTCCGAGCATTGAATTTTCCGCTCTCGACTTTCGGTCTCGGGCGGAATATTCTGCTCGGACCTCGGTCTTAAATAATTATTTTCCTGGCCGCCCCGTGTGGTATTATATGATACCACACCTGACCTCTCGGGACAATGTATTTTGGTATCCCCGGCTTATGGTAAAAGTAAAATGTGGACTGTAAAAATTGTAATTTTGTTATGATAAAAAATAAAATAAGTTTTCGATCGGTTGGCTGCTAAGTTATTGAGCAACTGTTCACAATTCATCATATGACGACTCATTTGTGTGGTAATTACATAGGTATACGTACACAAACTACCAACTTATGATACGTAGGTACGTCCTGTTTTGTATACGAACACGAACTTATGCATGATAATTGCAATAATATTCATGTAGGTATGTGTCGTACATTTGTTGATACTAGTTCTTACACACATTTAAATACGTTATCAACACTGTGACGACTCTAAACATCTAGCGTTCCAGCGGAGACTGCAACACAGCATTAGCTATAACGGAGACTGCATGGTCTTCATACAACAGTAGCACTGGGAAATGCAATGTTGGTTGGCAGATATCCCCGTCGATAAAATGCAACGAAGGTCGTTGTAAGCAGTCATCCTATTTATATCAGCATATATTCTAAACGAACTTCCTCTTATCAACATTTACGGCTATATAAACGGCACATTTGTCAACAATATCTGTCCTGCGTTGTATTGTTCATTTCTGTTTCGGTCATCCTACATTAGAGTCTCAATGCCGTCTTCATGACCCTGTGATATACGTTTGTTCCGCAATGCCAGTAACAGCTAGCCGTTGGTCGTGGCAGGGGTTAGTTCACACACCATGTCATCTCAGTTCAGCTGGTAGTGTAAAGATTATTGGTCAGCCTCACGCTATATAAACCAGGTCATTTGGGACGAGTCGAGTTTCACCAAGCGGTTCAGACAGCGAAAGTGCCTAAAACGGAAGGGTCCGATGACCTCAGAACACGGCTATTTCTTCCCGAGGAAGAAGAGCAGATTCGACGTCGTATTCTATTAGTTATATAAGAACTTTCTAAACCCCATGAAACTCTGAAGAAGAAACTTCTTAGGACTGTGAATGACAGCATGGCGTCACGCCGTCAACGCGTATGATAAATTGCTCTGAATGTATTATTTTTGCTTGAATGTCCGACCAAATGAATTCGGATGTTACCTTGATAGGGTTTCGATTTTCTGGGCATGCCTCTGGGTGTCTGGGCATTCTTCTGAGTGTCTGGTCGTGCCTCTGAGCAATCGATCAGTTTATCTTTCTTGAATAACATCGAGAGCATGGTATACCTAAGAAGAATGCAAATTATATATGTATAAACGTTGGCGTCTCATACTTTTTGTGCCAAAGCTTAGCTCGTCAGTGAACGATCGGCTTCATCTCTTTAAGCAGTCAATAGCGTGATACAAGAAGCCATTTCCATCTCTCAATTATGCTTATACGCTGACATCATCCATATTCTATGAGGTGCCCTCTAAATATGCCCGCAGTTTACCTGAACGAACCACTGGCGCCTGACGTGCGTCGGCATTCAGATTTTGAAAACAGCAGGCTTCTAATCTGTCAGACTCGAAGGTGTTGTTACGATGTCAGCTTCGAAGGTCACATGTCGGCTGCGGGGTCTGCGGCGGGCGCTGTTAAATCCCCGACACTGGTCCGCCCTGCGGGAGACCACACTCAAGGTCGCCGGAGGTCACACGGGAACGTTCTGGAATTCAGAGATCATAGCGCCGGTAAGCTCCGACCAGAGGCTGCTTCGCTCCCGACCTGTCAGGAGCAGCGGCTGCTCAAAGTGGCGTAGCAGGGTGCTCGTTACGGCGTGGACTATTTACATTCCCTTTCACCCAGCAATGCCCGTGGAGATTATCTTCCCTAAACACGCACGTTCGAATGGGTTTCTGCGATTGATGGATGTCAGATAAGAAATATGCATTACACGCTTAGATGTGCAGCAGAACGGCTAAAGTGGGAGCCAACAAGCAGTTTTACTACTTGATCGTGCTAGTTAAAATGACAAGATGCCTTGATGAGATACAGTGGTGCTGTTTTTGAGAAGTTTAGAAGTTAATCACAATTTGCACAACTCATCACTTCATAGCAATATTGGCGGGCTACCTATGCAGATCAATTCCCTTGCTACCAGGCTTCTACGGGCTCACTCGTCCTTCGCCGATTAAAGGGAATATTTCACTTCTCTGAAAGTTGTCCAATATGTACGACACCGCTTGTGGTGCAAAAATATGAAGATAATTGGCGCCGAACACGATTCCTGACATTTGTTTCTCACAACAGTGCTCCAATTTCATGAAAAATAAGTTTTAGTATTGGGCTTATGATAACGATCATAATGAAGGAATTTTCGGAAAATAGAAAAAACACTTCACGCTGCAATATGATAATACCTAGTGTAGGTGGCTAATGTAAATAGCAAATGTAAAACATTACTTCATCAACAAATTTGATTAAAAAGGGATGACACATCGGCTTTAAGAGGCCTTATCCCCGTAATACACTAGGTGCACTTTAATTTTTTTGCAGAGTATCAAAAAAACCAAAACTTCAAATTTTATTTTCGAAGTAGACTCTGTGAGGTGTTTAATTAAACTTTTCTACAAATAACTTTAATTTCAATGGAAATCCAACAACTTGGCCATACTCAACTCTAAATCTTATGTTAATGAATGAAACATAATCCCTTTTAAGGCGTCTTACTGGTATATATATAATATAAGTACCATAAATCATCCTTCACATTGCCTTCTCATTTGTATAACATCCATACAATATAGTACAACATACCTGCCAATAAATAATCGCCATTGTTAACCGCCACTTGCTGTGTCACTCGTGACTCACCAATAGGTCCCTATAACTCTCGGTCCCTATAACTCATCATGCGCAAAAACAACTTCAGCTCTGTGCGCGCGCTCTCTCTCTCTCTCTCTCTCTCTCTTCGCCTCTTCGCCTGATCAACTGCGCCGTATATGGCCTTGTGGCGCGTAAATGCGTGCATCATCAGCATTCGTGCCGGTCGCTGGTGAGCCGCTTCTCATTCTCGTCACACCACGGGCGGTCAGAAAACACGGACGCCCAGAGTCGGTATAGTAAAAACTGGCCCGACCCGGCGCGGCCTGGCGAGCGCGCGCGCGCGCGCGCGCGTGTGTGTGTGTGTGTGTGTGTGTGCTTGTCTATGTGTCTGTGTGTCTGTGTGTCTGTGCGTGTGCGTGTGCGTGTGCATGTGCGTGTGCGTGTGCGTGTAATGTGTGTGTGTGTGTGTGGTATGTGCGTTATATGCATGAGATTGCGTAAGTGTTGCGGTGTCTGTGTGTAGTCGGAGTCGGCTACGAAGGACACACCCCAGGGGACCTTTAACTAAACTAGCACGACAGGACACCACTCCCCTGACTCTCGCGAGTAGGGACTAGGTAAAATAGAGACGCGGTGCCAGGGTCCGGAGCTACTTGCATCCTCTCGCACCGATGAGCTGGGCGCGTCTGTACCGTCAGCTGACTGCGCGCGCTCTGATTGGTCGGTCCCCTGTCGGTACCTGGCGGCGACCCGGCGAACTGCGCCGGCCGGGGACCTGCCGCTCAGTGTGCCACGGGACGGCGACGCGCGCACAGTGGCGAGTAGAGGCTGCCGGGTCGAGGGGATAAACGGAGCACAGCAGCCGAGCAAAGTGCTGTTGACGACTGTGAGAGAACAACTTCAACCAGACAAGGTGAGAATACGATACTTAATATTTGTTTACTTTTCCTTTATGTTTTTTAACTCAAAACTAACCAAGTATCGCNAGTAGGTAAGTATCTTTCAAACATATTGAGTCCCCAGATGGAGGAACAGGTGTCCATTTTCCCTTACATGATATTTATAAATGCCTACCTATGCTTGATCATGAGTTACTATGCCCATTTTTTCCCCATTTTCAAAATACCCCTAACAATGCATGTCCACCCCCAGTCAATGGACTGCCGCCCCCCGATTGTCAATTGCTGCCCCAGTGGCCTCCCGGTGCTGCTTCCCAAACCAAAATTTATTAACCCTATTCATACATACAAGTCAGTTATAATTTTGATTTTTCTTGAATACGAGGCTTAAGGTCACTTTCTTCAAATGATATTCTTAACAAGAATCATGTTACCTCGCAGCAGCTTTAAACAATTTACGTTGATATATATATTATTATAGTATATATATATATATTTGTTTGTTTGTATATATTCATTTCATAAATATATATAATTATTAATAAATGAAAAAACACAAATGTGAGAAATTGTCGCCATTAAAACTAGAGTTTGCCTCATCCTTGTCCACAAAACTGTTTTACCTATTCAATTTACATTTTGCACAATGCAATTGAATAATGATATGCCAATAATTATTTCTTAGTTGCAAATGGAACATTACCTACCGAGAAGCGACGAACTTTACTGCTCAGTGATTTATATCAATATTTCATTAACCAAGCAGTTTTGAAGATGTCGAATGTTATGCACAAGAGGTGTTACTTTTCTACCCACTTACCCACCAGTTTCGGGTAGTTACCAACCACATGGGTAGTAGCAGATACTACAAGCAATCATTTGGATGAAGTGAGTAGTTGGTGGGCAGCAAAATTTTCTTAAATTGAAAAAATGACGAAAAAAGCTGGGATTTTTATATACATTTGGATGCGTGAACAAAGACAGGCACACAAGTTAGTAAGCAGACTCAGCAGAGATTTACACAAAACAGTTCAGAATTGAAAAATGAGTTATTAAATGGCAGACATGACAAATTTTCTTTGTGCGTACTTACGGGTAGCTGGCAGCCTATACGGTCATTTCGGTAGTGGTAGGTAGTTGAAGGGCGTTTGCGGGGTGGTGCGGGTAGCCACAAGACTGGAAAGGTGACACCTCTATTATGCACAATGCCGACTTTTTGTGACCTTCGACGGAATCGCGTCCAGCCTAATTTGACAGATCGGACAGCCTGTGGTGAAGTTTGTCGAAGTGTGCTGCTCAGTGACGAAGTGCCGAATTTACTGCCGAATAGTTATCGAACTTTGGCCAAATTAAGCAAACGTAAAAAGGTTTAATAGAATATCGATACAACTGCTAGCATGCAATCAATAAACAAGCCATTTCACCTAAGAGTTTATGTTTTGCTGTGACCGCTTTGAGTGCTCTACTATGAAAGGGCTTTTAATCAAAGGGCTCTGGGCCAATATGATAATACGGTTGTGGAGGAAGATATTGTATTGTATTGTACACTTTATCCGACCACTTCCGCTTAATTCGTAAAATACATAGT
The DNA here is from genome assembly GCA_014673585.1 of Semibalanus balanoides. NCBI lineage: Eukaryota > Metazoa > Arthropoda > Thecostraca > Balanomorpha > Balanidae > Semibalanus > Semibalanus balanoides. Next base: position 50,666 of record VOPJ01005382.1, on the reverse strand, counting down.
ACAGTACGATAGGGCTTCTCTAGGGTCGTCGTCATACAAGAAAGTATCGCGATTTCTCTTGTCAAGTTAGAAGTAGGTACACAATGTAAAAGTAAAAATACGATAAGCACAGTCATGCAAAATAATAGACATCGATAAAAATCATGCATCTCGGACGGCTTCACCGATAAACTTTTTGAAAGTTCCTTGCGATCAGTTATACACATCGTGTTTTGGCGCACAGTGTTGGTTATGCAGCTGGCTGGCACGATAAATGAACGCTTTCTTCCCGTGGTTCGTTCTTGGCTTGGCTAGTGCTAAATGATTGGACTGACGCGTTCTGTAATAACGCACTCTCTATTAAACGATAGCTGAGCAGCAAGCACGGTCGGTCTCTCGGTACTCAGCACTTTGTGTAACAGAGACAGGTCGATATAATCCCGTGCCGCTGTTCGCTCGCCGCCTAAAGCGACACCTGTCGGCTCAGCCTGCCGCACCCGACTGACTGCCATTAGCCGCTTCCCGGGCCCGTGTGTGTTGTGTGATGTTTTGTATTTGACCTGTATGAATGTGTGAATGCTGTGTTGCACATCCACCTGACCAGTTGACTTTTGTTTTATCTTCTGACGAGAGGTGGTAACAGCCACACACTTGTTGTGGATCACCTTAATAAACGTCTGAGTCTGAATCTGAATCAGTCAGTTGGTGCACGTTTAGCCATCCCAACTGCGAAATCACGTCTGAAATGTGGTCAAATTGTATACGCTTGGAAATAAATCGTGCTGCAAAATTATAAACTGTTTAAATTTTATCCATTAACACCTTGCCTGGATTGCCATATACCTGAAGGGCATACCGAATGTGAGACATGACTACTGACTAGGGCATCAATAATCCGGGGAAGAACTTATTTTTATCTAATAATTCATGTTTTAAAACTTATTTTAAGCTAAAAAACGAATAAAACAATGATCATGTACAAGTTTGACGTGAGCTCCCTCCCAGGGACATCTGTGGCGGAGGTCATGAACTCCCAGGTTTTTGACCCGACTAGTGCACTTCAGCTGCTCGCCGCATTGAAGGTGACAGTGGCATACAACTTTTTCTTAATTGCGAAATCCGGCGTCTGTTCAGCTGCGAAGGATTCGCACCTCCCATCTCATTTAATATGGGAGTGTGCCTACTCACAGTGGTCATGTGGATGTTGTTGAAACTCAGTCTGTAGAACATATTTTTTTCTGAATTTAGCCATGTACTTCATTTCCCCAGAATCACTTTAGTTGCTGAGATATGCCCAAAAGTCGCCAGATCCATCATTCTGGCAGAATATTAATTATCAATAGTCGCCAGGAGCTTTTCGCACTAGAGGCATCTGCCTCTTAAATCAACGCTAGCATATATTGTTAGCTCTGGCCAGTGCGCCCATTATAGGTAACATTTTCGCTAACTCTGTTTATAGTGACGATTCGTCTTTTGAGTTTTGAAACAAAAACAACATGCCAAAAACAAGAAAATAAGGTAAAAAATTTCAACTAAAGGGGGCTCCAGACGTGAATTTTATCGTAACCAATAATCAAAGCAGTAGCTTCCTTACCGTAAATAAAAATATATTTCGACATTTCAAAAAGAGGTAGGAACACTTCTTTTTAAACCGACAGCAGACACGACTGTTTGACATATATACATCTCACATAGGCGCAGCACACTCGCGCGGCAAAGGACATTACAAATCGACAGCGCACCGTGCACTGTCAATTTGTAATGCACTTTGCCGCGGGAGTGTGCTACGCCGATGTGAGATGCATATATGCCAAACAGTATGTCTGCTGTCGTTTTAAATGGGAAATGCCGAATGGAGCTGAACAGACGCCGACTCGTATTAAGAAACGGCGTATGCACAATAACTGCCTCTGTGCTGTATTTAATGCATTGCATACCGAGCATTGATGCTCGCTGCCAGCTCGCTGCATTCAGAGATCCCGTAATTCACCCTACAGGTAATGGCTGGTCATCGCACGTGGCATGCGGTCTTGTCTACAAACTACGACAGAGTCTCTATACCCTAATGGCTCAGCGAAGTGAATTCAAAGAGCAATACTACATTGAACTATAATGAAGCTTGCTAAATGAGGGTTTCGTAATGGGCTTCAAGAGTGAAGTAGAATATAAGAGATTGCTCAGCTCGCAAGCCTTGATTGCGATCATGCATCTTTATGATGCTGATGCTGATGCTGATGCTGATGCTGATGCTGATGCTGATGCTGATACTGATGCTGATGCTGATGCTAATGCTGATGCTGATGCTGATGATGATGATGATGATGATGATGATGATGATGATGATGATGATGATGATGATGATGATGATGATGATGATGATGATGATGATGATGATGGCAAGGATTTCAGAGCGTCGCAACCGTAGTGTCGTATGTCGTTCATACGTCTCGTTGATGTGTCCAGGAGGAACATAATACTCAGATATGAGGTATGACACTATTCACACTGGTCCGGGTCCCCAGTCATCTTTGGTTCAGAATAAAGTAGATTCATTTTTACATTCCTTCACCACAACCAATGTAATTATGGATTTCCCGTATTGAATGCAACGATGCTGCTCTACTGCAATGGGAATTGTGTGCACACAATTCCACTGAGGATTTATCATAAAGGACATACCTACTCTAGGCATCCAAATTGGTATTGATTCCATTTTGTCTGTACTATTTGTCTTTAACCATCGCAGGAAATCAAAAACTGGACGAAATGAAATATGAAAAACAGTTCTGCGATGCCTTTCTGTCATAATAGAATAGGTACTCTAAGGGGGTGCACGGCACAAGGTAGGATTTTTAATTGGAAACTTAGCCAAGTCTATGACTGTTGTCAGAACGCGCGCCAGGCGGCTCGCGGCGGCAGCTGAGACGGGCCGAAGTACCCGGTGACGTCACGCTAATGCTGAGCGATTGGGGCGCCAAAATCCAGGAATAGTGTCATACTTCTCTTATACGGCCTTGGCTGGTTTTGGCGCCGCACTGCAGGTTCCTTCTCACTGGCGGATCCAGGGGGGAGGGGGCATCAGGGGAGGGGAGGGGGCATCAGGGAAGGGGCATCAGGGGAAAATGATCCTCAAACCTTCTGAAGTTGGCGCAAATTTACACATTGCCTTATGCAGAAGGACATCTACACAACTTTTACTTAAAAAAAGTTTAGCAATGCATAAGGGAGCAAAATCCGACGAGTTCTTTAATGTTGTGATTTTGGGGGGATATGCTTCCTATGGCGCCACAAACTACCGTTCTAGATTCGCCAGTGATCCTACTAGTACATTAAAATACCACACGAGTAGTCTATGGTCCTAGCATCGTCATATGTATACGTATGCACTGTCATCAAATTTGATTGAGCTTCAACATGACAAAAATTGCCGACGCATGAAGGAAAATATATAAGTGACAAATATTCACGGAGTACATTTTTCGAGCGAAAAGTTGCTGAGATAGGGGGTACTGTACCCCACTATCCGGAGATAGGGGGACGTTTCGCCCGCGTTCCCCCTCGGTGGCGCCGCCCCTGACAATTACGAATCTTTTAGAATCAACGCCGGATTATTTTGCAGATGTGCTATTCTACCGGCACAATGTTTGAAGTTTTTCCAAATGACGAACTTAAATCCGATTGCGGCGATTAGTTTCGCAGATCTGCCACCTGTTCTGCACCAACGGCGGGGAGGGCGCCAAGTTTTATTCCTACGTTGATACAGTTTTGTTGATTGGCCATTCTCAATGATAAATACTTACCCATTAGAGGTGCCACCTTTCTACCCACCTACCCAGCAGTTGTGGGTAGTTACTACCCACGTGGGTAGTAGCGGATAGCACAAGCGATAATTTGGATGAAGTGGGTAGTTGGCGGGTAGCAGAATTTTAATAATTGCAAAACAATTGGGAAAACAGGGTTTCTGATGGGAATTGGGATGCTTGAACAAATATAGGCATCTCAGTAAGTGAGCAGGGATCAATACAAAACAGTTTAGCATTAAAATGAGTTATTAAATGGCAGACATAATGATGATAAATTTTCTTTGTGGGTACTTGCGGGTAGCTGGCAGCCTATATGGTCATGTGGGTAGTGGCGGGTAGTTGAAGGGGGTTTGCGGGTCGGGTCGGGTAGCCACAAGCCTGAAAAGTGGCACCTCTATTACCCATCATGAAACAAGCCAATTCGTCTAATAATTCATATTTTGTTGTGACCAATCTAAGGACTCTACTAAGTACTCCTGTTCTACTACTAGAGCAGGAGTACATAGTAGAGTAGTAGTAGTGTCTTATTTGCTTTTTTAGTAGTGCTCTGACTTACCTACTGACGAGTTTAATTTACAAATAAAAAACTGTTGTGGAGGAATATAAATATATGCACAGTGCACACTGCACACTGAGTGCAGAAACGTATTTAGGAGGGGGTCACCGCACCATGCCACCCCCTCCCCCTTGGGCGCCGAAGGCGCCCTCATGCACCAAAGGCGCCTGAAGGCGCCTTCGGTTCACTGAATGCGCCTCACATTCAGCAAAGGGCGCTGAATGTAAGGCGCGCTCAGGCTGAATATGAAGCGCGTTCCACTGAATGTAAGGCGCGCTCCGATGCATCTGACGGCGCCCTCCCACATACTTTCAAAGCGTCCTCTTAAATACTTCCAGAGGCGCCCTTCAATATACCTCTGAAGGCGCCCTCCCACATAGCTCCAAAGGCGACCTCCAATACAATTATACACATCTAAAAAAGCTTTCCCACATATTTTCAAAGGCGCCCTCTGATAAACTTCTGAAAGCTCCCTCAAACATACCTCCAAAGGCGCCCTCCCATATGCATCCCAAGGTGCCCTCCGAATTCCGATACAAATATGAAGACACCCTCTTACATACCGGGTGGACCAAAAAGGATGGAAACATTTGGTTTCTTCACCATGGAAAAACCGTTCAAGCAATTTACATGATTTTATGTACATGCACGTGCTTAGTTTCATTGGAAATTTGTTTTGACATACGTTTCGAATTATTGTGAGTTTTCAATGTTTCCGGTATAGTAAGGAGGAAAAAAGCCAAAGTAAGTTCAATCTCAACTTTGGCCCACAACAATGCTGGTTTTCGGATGAGGCACATTTTTGATTTGGACGGCACCGGTCAATTCCCCAGAAATAGTCTATTTTTGGTTAAGCGATAAGCCTGGACATGGGGGAAGGAGAAAGCCGCCTTGCAGAGCAGCAGGGTTACCGTTGGTGTGGCGTTTGAGCAGTCTGGGGGGTCATACCGGGCCCTATTGGTTTCAAGAGTCCCAACAGCAAGACAGCGGACAGTCAATTCAGGAGCGCTTATCCGGCGGTACTTGATCAATTCTGGAGGCGTGCCAACGGACAAAGGCATGGCAAAGACATGAAGTACATGAGGCTTTCAGCAGGAACGGGTTCACCTTCAAACACAAGTCAGGAAGACAATGCGCAATGTATGAAGAGCACATTCAGGTACCCCGCGTGATCTCCGGCGGCGCGAAAGAATGCCTGGCCGGCCATGTCTCCGGATCTGACCCCCATTGAATTTTCTTCCTCTTAGGGTCACCTGAAAAGGCCAAGGGTACAAAAAAAAAGTCCGACGAACCTGGACGACGTGAAAAGGGCCGTAACTAAGGCTGTGCATACCAAACCGGCAGCATGTACCTCGCCGTGCCATGAGTCATTCCAAGACGCGGGCCCGAGCAGTGCCTGTCCCGTGATGGGGGCCATATAGAAAATGTGCTGTAAACGACCATCTGAGTTTGTGAGTGCTTGTGACCATTATGAATGTGTAAGCCAGCTGGCTCTGGTTTGAACATAATTTCCATGAAATGGGCTTTTCCGAATATGCCACTATGAACCGTCTGCTGAATGTAATTAGTGTTTTATATCAGTTTCAAATGTTTCCATCCTTTTTGGTCCACCCGGTACTTCCAAAAGCGCCCCCCCCCATGCACCTTTGAAACGCTCTCCCAAATATCTACACTCTGCAGGCTCCAAATACACCTTCCGATACGTCTCCGATGGCACCCTTCCTATACCTTCAAAGGCGTCCTCGAATGCGCTTTCGGAGGTGTCCTCCGATACATATACGAAGGCGTATGAAAGCGCCCTCCGATACACCTCTGAAGACGCCCTCCCACATACCTCCAAAGGCGCCCACCGATACGATTCACCTCTGAAGGAAGGAATCTCACATAGTCCAAAAGCACCCTCAGATACATATCTCCGAGGCCCGAAGGCGCCCTCCCTACATACCTCCAAAGGCATCATTCGCTGAATATGAGGCGCAGGGGCGCCTCTGGTCTCACGGAGGGTGCCTCTGGAGCTATTTGGTAGGGCGCCCTCAGAGATGTATCATAGGGTGCTTTCGGAGATATTTGGGAGGGCGTCTTCAGAGGTGTATCGGATGGCGCCTTTGGAGTCGTGTGAGAGGGCGAGTCTTTAAAGTTGTATCGGAGGTTATCTTTAGAGCTATGTGGGATGGCGCCTTCAGAGGTGCATCCGAGGGCGCCATTGCAGGTATCTGGTAGGCGGGAGGGCGCCCTAGGAAATTTATCGGAGCCTATCCCCCCTCCCACACACTCACAACATCTTTCGCTGAAGGCGCCCTCATGAGTGGGTTTGGCGCCCCTTGAGGGCTTGGACCACCCCTTGGCGAATGTCTAAATACGCCACTGACTGAGTGCCTCTGTGCTGTATTATATAATGGTATAACGACCAATGACCATTGACGTTCACCGGAATCATAAGTATGCACCTAGTTCAGTCAAGCCAATGACTGGTCAGAGCATGTGACAAATAAAGGTAATAGTGGTCTTGTCATGTATGCACAAACCACGACAGAGTCGTTACTTTAATGTCTCAGTGAAGTGCATGTAGACGGCAGTAGTGCGCTACAGCTCGCCAAATGACGGTCCTGTGACGAGCTTCAATGGTAAAGCGGAGAATGCAATACTGCTCTACTTGCAATCTCTGATTGCGACCACTACTCTTTGTGATGATGAGGATGATATAGTTTGTTTGACCGTCGCAGCTGTATATGTATGTATTTGCCTCGTCGTGGGGCCAGGGCGGCACAACGGGAGGGGGCAGGGGGACACTGGACAGTCGCCCCCTGCCGTTGGACGGGGGAAAACATATATTTTTGCCCCCTGTCATTTATGGAAGAGGCCTATCTCAAATGTTGTTTAAGTTTGGTTTGCTATCGGAAAATACACAAGCGTTGCATACTGTGCTATTTTATCATACAAAATCATACCATGTGTAAAAACACCGCAAGTAAAAAAAATGTTCTAGCACTGGAACCATCACCCCATTCCGAGCACTATAGCGGGTCAGGTCGACTTTTTCAAAAGTCCCGTCGAGGAAATTGAACCCCGATGGCTGGCTCCACAGGCACTGCGTCCGCTTGCCAACTGTGATAGCATGGGGCGTGGCTTCTCCAGGAAGTTTTAACAGGGAAGAGCTTGTCTGAGCTTGAAATTATCGCCTTAAGTACCATAAAATTCAGGGACTATCACGGGCTGGGTGCACCCATGGGTGCCCACTCAATTCTTCCAAATGTCTGGGTTGGGTTTGCATTTTGTGACTTGTCATGGGCAGGGGCGTATCCAACGGGGGATCCTAGGGATCCTAGGATCCCCCTGAGCCCTCAAAGGGCCCTTTTCGAGGCTCGGTGGGCCCTTTTTGGCGCGTGCAGCTTGCCGAAAAGGCCCGACGAGAGTGCGCGAAGCGCGGTATTATGGGCTCTTTAAGAGTCGGAAGACCACGTGAAGCGTGATCTTGTGAGTTTAGAGCACTTCAGAGGGCCTGTTTAGCGCCACCAGGCGCCCTCTCTGAAAGACCAGAGGGCCTCTTAGGCGTTCAAAAGAGCCTTGTGCATGTCAGAGGGGCCCCTGACCAGACCAAAAGGGCCCGTTATCGGGTAAGAGGGCCCCTTAACACGCCGAATGCGTTCCTATCCAGCACAGAGGGGCCTTTGAGCAGGTCGGAGGGCCCTCTGAGCATGTCGGCAGGGCGACAAAGCAGCCAGCGCAGTCCCTTGCCAGGTCTAAAGGGCTCCTTTAGCAGGCTGGGAGCAGGACGTAGCCAAGGGGGGCCACGGGACCAGCCCCCCCTGAGCGAAATAAATTCACACTAGATAGAATGAGATTCTCTGGAAAACCCGACCCCTACCCCCCCCCCCCCCCCCCCGGTTCAGCGCATATTGGTTTGAGGAGCAAAAATGTGATTCACACTAGATAAATGATATTTTGAAAACCGACGCTTACCCCCCTCCCCCCCGGTCAGCAGGCACTATGGATTGATGAGGAGCAAATGTGATTTTTTTTGGACGTGCCCCCCCCCCCCTAGGCAAAATCCTGGCTACGTGCTGGGCTGGAGGGCCCTTGGACAGATACATGAGGCCTGAAAGTTAAAAGGGCCCTTTGCAGGTCAGAAAGGGGCCCTTGGACCAGACCGAAAAGGGCCCTGATCAGGTCAGAGGGCCCCCTGAACACGTCGAATGGAACCCTTGCCAGCACAAAGGGTCCCTGGGCAGGTCGGAGGTCCCTCTGAGCATGTCGGTAAGGTGACAAAGCAGCAAGCGCAGTCCCTTACCAGGTTAGAAGGGCCCCTTAGAAGACTGACGAGCCCCTGGACAGACCAGAGGGACCCTGGAAAGTTTAAGTTGCCCCTGTACAGATCGAAGGGGTCCCTGATCAGACTAAAAGGGCCCCTGTCGGGTAAGAAAGGCCCCTGAACATGCAGAATTGGCCCCTAGTCAGCACAGAGGGGCATCAGGGCAGGTCAGAGGGCCCCTTGGGCATGTCGACAGGGCGACAAAGCAGCCAGCGCAGTCCGACCAGAAGAGTCGCTGGGCAGATCGGAGTGGCTCCTGGGCAAGTCAGGGAGGCCCCTGGTTAGACCGAAAGGGTCCCTGGGCAGGTCGGAAGGACCCTTGAACATGACGGATAAGCTCCTAACCAAACTGGAGGAGCCACTGGGTAGGTAGGAGGGCCCCTGAGCATGTCAACAGGGCGACAAAGCAGCCAGTGCTGTCCCTGTCCAGATCCAAAGGACCTCTGAACTGGCCGAATGGGCCCCTCCATTGACACGTAAGAGAGACTTCTTGGAAGGTCAGAGTTCCCTGGCCAGAACGGAAAGGCACAAAGCATGTAGATATTAAATAGAAGGACTTATTTCACAATACAAATTTCAAAATCGGAACTTTTGGGTATATTGAAACATCTTTTGTCAGCAATTATGAGGCATTTAGTAACACGCGAAAACTCAGATTTAAAATTTTGCTTTGTGGAGTAAAACCTCTTCGTATCTAATATATATCACCCACTCAAATTAGTATTTTTGTGGATCCCAGATAAGTTCCTGAACAGGTCGGAAGGGTGTTGAAAATGTTGGAAGGGCACCTTAACAATTTAAAGGACCTCTGGGCATTTTAACAGAAGAATGCAGCTGTTAAGGAAATAAACATATAAATTTTTGCGCCGCTACGCGGCGTAATTTACCTGCAAAAATGTTTTACTGTGATGAAAGCTGCCGCGACGAGTCATTTGGTGCTCTTTGCGATTAAATCGGATGGTAAACGAAAACAAAAAGAGGTTACACCGATTTAAAAACATCGTATTGATTTTGGTATTGATTGACTTTGATTTGTATTGATTTTATTGACGTATTGACTGATTTTGATATTTATTTATTGATGATATTTACTTATTTTGACAAATATTGACATATTTGATAACGTATTGACCTTGACCTTTGACATCCGGATGCAAATTTATTTATTGTGACGCAAGCTGGCGTTATTTCAAGTCATTTGAGACACTTTCAGAGCAAATTCGACGGTAAACGAAAAAAATGAATGGCCCCTTTTTAAGCAATTAGGGCCCTTCCGAGAGCCATTTGGACCCTTTTTCGGCCGCGGATCCCCCCTGAGCGAAATCCTGGCTACACCACTGGTCATGGGTACTGGGCGGGCATGGGTATGGCAGTTTTGGAATAATGTTGCTAAGAGTTTTTTTCTTCTACTTGACAACCAGATGTTTAACCAGGTAAATATGTTTTTATATGATATAGGACACTTATACAATAGACTTTGGCAATTATATGACAACAATAAATCGTGGTAAGTGAGAGGACAGTATTTTTTTAAGCCATGTCTGATCCAATATAATAATGTTGACCGCAAAGTGTTCGATAAGTTCAAATCAGCAGCAACACAGAGGTGCCTTATATTATTTCTCGTTAATATTATGAAAGTCAACATGCTAGGGTAATGGTTGCGAATTTTGAGAAATAATTAACTGCCTTATCTGAATGGGCCCCAATGGGCATGGGTATCAATATTATGAATTTGAATGGGTCTGGGCTTGGTGTTCATGGGTTTTGGCTGGGTTGGGCTTGGGGTTTGGGCACCCACGATAGTCTCTGATAAAATTCCACAAAGTACAGATTCCTCCCCGGAATTGACTCACCTCCTCGTCCAAAGCTAGGGGTGGGCTGAGGTCCTCTTACCAACTGAATAGAATCCTACACTCCTGGTGATAAACAGTACTACATGGGTTAAAAATTGCGTGAAACAAAAGCAATTAAAAACTCAAAATTACACGATCGAGGAGTCTTCTTCTCCAGTGGACCAAAAATGTTACACCAAAAAGTTAACCCTTTAACAGATATTGCTGCAAGCCTAAAATCGCGTTGAAAGAATGTTGTATGAACAGTGTAGCGCACAGTGGCGGATCCAGGATTTTCATTGAGGGAGGGGGGCTGCAGGCCCAGGGGGCGCCTCTTTTTGCGCCTGAAGGGGCGCCATGTATTTTTTATCAAAAAAAAATATTTTGTTGAGTTTTAGGGGTTACAAATTCCGCAAATATTAGATCGACGTTTTTTAAATGTCATTTCCTTTCTTTGACGTTTTAACTTTGCAATTTGCATTACATACTCGATGTTGTACGATTGGTCAAACATTTATCGTTTTTATGCCAAAAATCGCATGCCATGACACCAATAAAACGTAATTTTTTCAAACGTACTATATCCATAGGTGCATGCAGGATTTGTTGGTTTGGGGAAAGGGATCGAATCCAGTGGATATTTTTCAAAAAAATTGTTTGAGCAGGGGGAGGGAAAAAGCAGGCCGTCCAGCGAGGATGTTGTGACGACGGGAGGGGGACAAGGGAGCGCGTCATCAAGTGGACAGCCCACCTTCGACTGTACACAGGGGCGTCGCCGATAATTTTGTAGAAATGGGGAGTCGTTGAAATGAAGAAAAAAAGATGTACTCCAACTTTCCTGCGTATATTGAAACCCTGGCCCTTCAGCAATTTCAAATGGGACTTTCCTGTTATATTGGTATGTAATATGTTGCTTACCGAAAGAGGCGCAAAATGTGTACGGGTTTTGCCTGATTAAAACCCCAAGAACATATAAGCGTGTAGAGGATAAGGTGGGCATTGTAAAGGGCATATATACATTAGAAAAAAAAAAATTATTAAAAACAAATTGGGTTTATATATGGTAAAGGATAAATTAAATGTTTTCCATTCAAATCAGCATTATGACGCAACGAAAACGATTGGCGATGGGTTCGTTAATGACGATGACGCACTGATGTGACAGCCGCGAAGCGGCGTGACAATTTGTTTAGGTCGTGGAAAATCAACTTTAAATTTTGAAACAAGACTCGAGAGTGACAAGTCTCAGTACCCCCTTTCTTGGCTGCACATCTCGGGAATGATGTCAGATATTGGTCACTGGGGCCAGCAATTTACCGCTCAGGGAGAGCCTCTTAACCAGACACCTAATGCAATCAAATTTTGTCATTTCGTTATTTGTATCAACCGCCAGATATATAAGCGATGTGAGGAAAGGTGGGCATGTAAAATGTAATAATAAACCGTAAAATGTTATTCATTCAATTCAGCGTTACGACGAAACCGAAAAACGATGACGATGGGTTCGCTATGACGATGGTCACTGAATTGTGATGCCGCGAGTGGCGTGAAAATTGGATTTTTAGGTCGTGGAAAATACATTCGAATATGAAACCAAACAGTGAGTGAGACACGCTCGGGTAACCCCTTTTCCTGGTTGCACAATTCTCGATTATGATGTCAGATATTGGTCCCTGGGGCCACAATTACTGCCAGGGAGAGCCTCCATCAGCACCTAATGCAATTGGATTATCACATTTCTCAATATTTGTATAAACCGCCAGAAATATATAACGATATATTGAGGATAAGGTGGGCATTGTAATGGATTAACTTAAATGTTTATGCCATTTAATTCCGCGTTACGACAAACCGAAAACCGATGGACGATTTGTCGTTATGACGATGGTCACTGAATGTGACGCCGCGAAGCGGCGTGATTTTTTTTTATTATTTTAGGTCGTGAAAAATCAAAAAATTTTGAATATTGAACCGACCGTGAGTGGTGCAAGCCTCAGGTAACCACTATTCCTGGATTACACATTTGGTACCTATGATGTCAGATATTGGTTTGCCTGGGCCAAGCAATTAATCGCCAGGGAGAGCGCTCTACCAGACACCTAATGCAATTAAATTTTCCCCATTTCAGATATTTGTATATGTCATTTGTCGAAACTTGGTGTCATGCCGCGAAGCGGCGCAAAATTTTCCCGTTTTTTACTGTTGATAGCTGGATTTTGACTGCCGCAAGCGCAAGTTTTACGATAAATTTGCAAAGGCCGACCGTTGGTCCGACCGTATTTTTAGGGGAAGGCGTGGCAAATAATAGTTTCAGGAGCTTTGGGGTAACGGGCAGGGGTCAGGGCCCCTTTCGCCCCCTGTCGCACCTGGATGCCGCCCTTGTTATTCGATTTCATGGAGATGTGGTATAAATTAGAATTGAATGTAGCATAAGGTACTTGAAAGTTTCACTTCGATTAATAGCCGTATTTCACGATGGATTATTTTTCGCGAAATGTTTTAAAACGTTTTAAAATGTTTAGGTAGTAGCCGTTTTCAATCGATGGACTAATTTGAAGAAAAAACAAGTTTTTAAAACCTTGCCCTACGGGCCGTAGGGCGAGGCTTTAAACATTTCTCGCAAATTAGTCCCCATCGTGAAAACGGCTACTAAAAAAAGATTTTTAATAACATTTTTTAAATGTTTTAAAACATTTCGTGCAAATAATCAATTGTGAAAACGCCTATTGTATGTAGTGATAAGTTAATTTGTTCAAGTTATTTAAGAAAATCCGGGAGGGGCAGATTCTCTCCCCTAATCAGGGTCCGGGCAACTTCTGCTTTTTACAGCCACTGGAGAACGCGTGGGGCATGCTTGCATTAATTGCCCCCCAAATCGTTTCCTGTGGAAGGGGCAGTTTTCACCCACTGGATTAATGAGTGGCCATGGCCATTGGTCATGAGGTGCGGCGAGGTAATGGAAATTGCAAGTGGTCCGCGCAAAAATAACTAATTAATTGTAACACATCTAAACCTTTTTTTGGTAATGGTCTGATTGGAGGCACCCTCCCGTGGCTTTGAAGGCACCCTTGGTGAGTTTGGGGGGCGCCCTGTTAGATTCGGATGGTGCACCTCCATCTTGTTTAAGGGGCGCAATTCCGAATTTCCCGAGGCCCCTTCCAAAGTATGGGGTGCTTTTTGGATCGGGGCTCCCTCCCCAGAACTGGGAGTGCCGTCCATGGGATTGGGGCGCCCTTCATGAATCTGAGGGCGACCGCCTTTTTTTGGGGGGGGGACGCGCCCTCCTCAGATTTGGGCGCCCTCCTCAAATAACATTCGAGGGCGCGTTTTCCAAGTTTTGAGGGCGCCCTTCCGTAGTTCTGAAGTTCATAATGCTTTTTGGGCATCGGGGTGCACTTTCCGGAAATTGGGCGCCCTCCATGGTTAAGGGGGCGCTTCTCATGGGTTTGGGGGCGCTCTCCATGGGTTTCCAGGGCGCCCTACATTGGTTTTTGGGGTGCCTCCCATGGGTTTTGGGGCGCTTCATATGGGTTTGGGGCGCACCTCCAATGGATTTGGGGGCGCCCTCAAATGGGTTGGAGGCGCCCTCCATAGGGTTCGGGGCGCCCTCTATGGGTTTGGGCGCCCTCCACGGGTTTGGAGGAACAGTCATGGGTTTGGGGGCACCCTCCATGGGTTTTGGGGGCGCCCCCTCTATGATTTGGGGGCGCTCTCTATGGGTTTTGGGGCGCCCTCCATGGGTTTGGGTGCCCTCCATGGGTTTTAATGGCGCTCTTCCATGGAATGGCGGGCGCCTGCGGCGCCCAGATTGCGCCTTCGGCGCAAAATTAGTGTACCTGCGCCTTCGGCGCAGGGGCACCAATTTCCATTGAGGGGGGGCTGCCAGCCCCGCTGCCCCCACCCTGGATCCGCCCCTGGTAATGCTCTATTCACATTCTACTTCATCGGCACCACGTCACTGGCACCTCTGTCTCTCGTCCCTGTGGTATTGGTGGTGATAGCGCCACTTTCCAGGGCTGGTAAAAGTGCGATCATGATACATACGACAGAAAATGCCCTCTCAAGTTTGCTCCGTGGCCAAAAACTACATTCTGTGCAAAAACTTTTTGCTTAAATCTTTTGACATAAAAGCTTTTTACCCCCGTACAGGTCGTAGTAGCCCCTGGCTAGACCGGAAGGGCCCCTGGGCGAGCGAGAAGGGCCCTAAACATGCCGAATGCTCCCAAGCCAGCACAAGAAGGCCCCTCCGGTCACGGGTTCATGGGACCACTTCATTTTGGTCAGATTTGGTCGTGCGCCACCGAAGCTGTTTTACCAGCCCTGCTGAACTTGCGGCCACGATCGAGCGGCCTCGCGTTCACCCGGCCCCGGTGGAACCACCGGTCACGTGACCGACCTGGCCCCGGTGGAATCACCGGTCACGTGACCGACCTGGCCCCGGTGGAACCACCGGTCACGTGACCGACCTGGCCCCGGTGGAACCACCGGTCACGTGACCGACCCGGCCCCGGTGGAATCAACGGTCACGTGACCACCTGCGGTCAGTGAAGGACAGCTACTGGGGTCGTCGTCCCTGGCGTGTTTCTGTTACTCAACACAGACATTTAAGTGCTCTTTCGCATTAGGAAATAACATTTAAGAATAGTCCATTCGGTTCTCGACCCATTACGGCTGCTGTAATGATTTGTTTTAGTAACGTGTAAATTTAGACAACCCACATTGCGCGAAGCACAATCTCGTATTATTTTGTTTGTGTGGCTTATAACTCGCACGCATAATTTTTATGTTATATACAACATCGTATCCCGTATCACGTGTCCCGTATCTCGTATCCTATTTTCCGTATACCTTATCGCGTATCGCGTATCGCGTATCGCGTATCGCGTATCGCGTATCCCGTATCCCGTATCCCGTATTTCATATCCCGTATCCCGTATCTCGTTGCCAATACCAATTATGTATCCCATGTCCCTTGTTCCGTGTCCCGTAACCCGTAACCCATAACCCGTAACCCGTAACCCGTAACCCGTAACCCGTAACCCGTATCCCGTATCCCGTATCCCGTATCCCGTATCCCGTATCCCGTATCCCGTATCCCTGTATCCCGTATCCCGTATCCCGTAACCCGTAACCCGTATCCCGTATCCAGTATCCCGTATGCCGTATGCCGTATTCGAATAATACGATTGATGATTTTGTCGCATCATTTAGGAAATTCAAATCATGCAAAGTTGCTTTATTTTTTGTACCAACTTGTCAAGATGTCACACATGAAAACTCCACGTTAAGACATGTATTTACTTTGAACAAATGAATGTGTATTTTGCTGTTCGTTCCGAAACATTACGAGACCTATTCAGCTATGCGGAAACACAAAAGCAACACTAAACACTTGCATGTGATGTTTATTTTATTCAACTCCGTATTCTTATACAATGTCGCAGTTGTTTCAACGTTGTGAGTGCTTTCATCAATCAATCATGCGACCGGAAGACTGCACCTTTCACTAAAGCGGCTTATTTTTATCGTTAAACTTTGACGGAACTTTATCAACCGCTGCTATTGTAGCATAATTATTGACGTCAAAGTACTTGATGGCTGGATCAGAGCAAGCCTTCACACACTTGCCTGTTTGGAAGGGTTTCTTCGTGCACATGAGACCTGTGCCGCACTTCCCAGTGATTCCAAACGGTCCCCCGCAGGTCTGGCCCAGGCCCCTGGCGCAGACCAGACATCCACAGCCGCACACACCCCGGTGGCGTCCCCATGGCAGGCACTTGCACTCACTGGGGTTGTTCAGGAGGCACCGGATGTGCCTGCTCTTAGTGCATGGTGCACAGCTGAGGGCGGACACCACCGTCAGACAGACAGCCAGCAGCACACAGTTCAGAAGCAGACGCATCGTCGCCGAGTTTAACTCTTCAGCCGGTAGGATGTGGATCTGAGTGTCCCACGCCCAGTTGACAGGTATTTTATATGATACAGCCAGCCGGACCAAGCCATCACCTCCCGCGCCTGCTGTCACGAATGGAGCACGCGCTGTCAAACGACACCATGACGTGGATTTGGTGGGACTGTGTCCGGGATGGATGTGATAACTGGCCCCACTAGTTGGCAGTGTTGACCTTGACGTGTCTTTGCGTGACGTTGTGTTCGAAATGTTTAACATTCGTATAGCTCATGATACATCATTATGACATCGTCCGTCACCTCGCATATCTGACAATCATATTACCCAACAATATAAATGTTGAGGAAAGGAAGAAAGGACCAAAGCAGCTCTTATAGGCGTTGTTCACAGTGTTCTTAGTGCAGGTCAGGTACGAAGCCAGGATTTTTTATCAAGGGAGGAGGCTAACCAGTAGAAGAATCAAATTTTCGCTTCTCACCCAAATGTTGTTGAACCGGCTGGTGGTAGAGGGTGGTGGGTAGTCGTCAGTAAAATATAATTTATAGATGTAGTATAAATTGGTTTGCTCAAGGGGCATGTCCCCGTGGCACCTGGCTACAACCGTGGTTCAGGTGATTGTATTCAGCGACTAGGAACTTTGAGAAACTGTAAAATAAAAGGGCGAAACTCATTTGAGTCATACAGCTCCTTGCATGTTCCTGAGCATAAAATAGTCGGAAATGCACGAATTATACGCATGATAGCGGCGGGGGTTGCATCTGACAAGACCTCGTGAAATAGGTGATAGGCCACGGGCTATGGATCATATGATCTTAACCCTCGCACCGACGGGGGTCTGAGCCAACTTCGAACCGACGGGGGGGCGGATAACCGCCCCCCCCCCAGAGAATCTCCAAACTACGCAACCTAGGGCGAGAAGCAGGAAACGGCGTGAGGTAGGCCGTGAAAAGTACTAGCGAAAATGCCTAGCTATTTTTTTTATCCGGTCAATAATGAGGTCACCAGAGGTAAAAAAGGTCAAATTTTCCCATATTTCGAGAAAATTTAGCAATGCTTCACATAATCCGGGCTAGCTCAGTAACTAACATAGCTAGGAGCAATCCGAAAAAAGCACTGCAATGCTCTTGAAACACTCTTTCGAAATATTCCTCAGATTTGAGAATCAGTTCAATAGTAAAGGCTCCCAAGAGGTCAGCGAAGTAAATGCTTAATTTTTACTGATTTTTTTTTAAAATAACTTCTGAGTTTTTAAAAGGTAGAGCAGTCTTTTTGGCCACCATCCGTGTTTCTCACATCACGACGCATCGAACGCAAAGTATCGTTTGATTTGGCTAGATCAAACTAAAAAAATGACCTGACCTGAACTGAGGTCAATGTCAAGGTCAAGTCAAATTTTATGTCTATCGATGGATGGTGGATAATAGAACAGAATGGTGGAAAACCAACAAGTACTCTATCTTTACGTAGAACATGAGTTATTGTACAAAAACCATATAACTTTTGGCACATTGGATTTTGAAACCTTAACGAGGTCAACGGAAGAAAAATACAACTTGCATTCTTATAATTTGCTTCAGAATAGTGAATTATGATGAAACTGACCACATTTTAGCCAGGTTGTTCGATTGGTGGCATTTCATTTCTCACATAAGACTTATATGGGAGGTCTCCAAAAAATTGACATGACCTCGGTCACCGATATAAAAAATCAAAGATCTACGAAACTGTAGATATCGAGGGCCTTAATAACATACTGTGATTTCAAACTGTTTTGGTTCACCACGTGGCTTCGGCAAGATTCATCTACAAAAGCGTGACTTGAGGTCAGGTCATTAATGTGACCTGACAACGTACCTTGAAAGTAAGGAAGTCAATTTTTTTAGAAATGTGCGGAATTGATGCCAAACAGCTATAACAAAATTTGGCGGCGCTACGCGCCGTCTGTTTTTCCGTAGTCCGGAAAAACCTGTGGGGGGGGCGGATATCCGCCCCCCGTCGGTGCGAGGGTTAAAAATTTTATCATAATGTTAAAGGCAATGGTGAAACTAACCGCGCGCGTAAGGGGTCCTCCGCCGAACGCGCAGCGTAGGGGGGTAAATTTTACCCCCCCCCCCCTACCTCACCCAAATTGACTCCCCTCGTACCTTCCGAACCAATAACCGCAGCGAGACGCGCAAGGCGGTGATCGAAAGCTCTCATATAAACAAATCGAATGCATACCGAATTTTTTCAAGTTAGGTCAACTGTCAGGTCACGGTCAGGTCATATGTAAAAATCGAGTTAATTGAGTCAATGGTTCATACTTTCAATTCGAAACCTTTGATTAAGACTATCAATGTACATAAAGCTCTCAAATGTGTAATACATCTCCTGCATTAAGTAAAAATGAATTTGTATGCAAAGGTCAAGGTCGAGATCAGGTCACAAGAGGTCGCTGTTACCAAGAGGTCAACGAAAGTCTTGTGACACATGTTTTAGAGGTTATTTTACACGTAAAAATTGAAAGCAGCAGTCATTTTTACAACTTAACCCCATAAAAGGTCAAAATCAGGTCATCTCAGGTCAAAACTGGAAACTGACTAATATGAATAAACAATGCATGTTTCTAGATCCGTTTTGTCTCATAGATACACAAATGACAATTATATATCTATATCAGGTCAAAAATTCAAGCAAACGTTATTTGGACAAATGACGTCACTAGCTAATTATGCTTGGGGGGCAATCAGTCACTGAAAAATAAAGATATTACTTTGAAATTTGGTTTGGATGCTTCTTAAGCTTGGTTTTCTCATATATATTCCGGTTTAAATAATACCTTGAAAAATTTCCATTTTGGGGTTAATTTCCGGAAAAAAACGTTTTTTTGGATTTTGAGGGGTCAAAAACAAAACAAAAATGGAAATCAGAGATTTTCCATTTTGTAGACAATTCAATTTACTTCCTTTTTCCTGTTTTACGTTTGCAATTTTCGTTTAAGCTATGCTTTCTACGATGCATCAAACATTTATCGTTTTTCCACCAAAAATGGCATGACATGACGTCATTAAAACGTCATTATCTCCCAAAGTTCTGATTAATTTCGATTATTTTATAAGGAAGACGTCAAATTGATGCTGCATAAGGTACTGAAACTTAAACGTCGCTATCTGTTATTGTTTTCAAGTTATTGAGAAAATCCGGGAGGGGGTAATATTTACCCCCCCCCCCCCCACCTCCTACGCATCGCGGGTTAAATTAAAGAATATACCAAAAGATGCATCAGAATCACACGTTGGGTAAATGTGATTTTGCTTTTTCAAAATGCAACAAATATCAATACAAAATCAGATAAAATTGAGTCTCTAGTTTTTACCATCGAAGGCTATGCATCAAAGCTTATTCCGGCTTGTAAGAAATTCTGAGCATTAAACGGTCACATTATACAATCTCGTGATCTAAACTGATATCATAACATGATTTATTTCCCAAACTTTCTATAAAAAAATATTATATTAATCGCTGGTTCCGGACAATTCTGATGATAAATAGGTTCATATTACTCACAGGATTAAGATGGGATATATTGCCCTTTGAAAATTGAAGTTTTTCATGACATAAAGTCGCCCGAGGCTGAAATCGAAAATCATTCGGAGGACGAGGTGAACAAATTTTCCAACTGGCATCTATTTTCCAGATAACCCACGACACGTAGCTTTGTCAAAATGATGGTCTTGCCTTGGCTGATCTGACATGAAGCGCCCCAGCTGTACGACTGCTCGAGCTACAACCGCGGAACTGGCACGGTATACAGTGCGCGCCCTCTATACACGTTGACGCTACATCTGACACTACCCGGTTAGACGACTGCTCGAGCTACAACCGCGGAACTGGCACCGGTATACAGTGCGCGCCCTCTATACACGTTGACGCTACATCTGACACTACCCAGTTAGACTGACAAACCGGCTACATCCCGTGTCAGTCCGCTTCCCGGTAACATCAAACATGACTGGGCTATGCCAGCCCTTGTCCGTCCGTTTCCCTGTATGTAACCGCAGTACCGCAGTACCGCAGCATGTAACCATCAGTACCGCAGGCACGGTACTGATGGGGACGTGACGGACGACGTGACGGTGACGTGATGGCTGACGTGACGGTGACGTGACGACTGACGTCAGTACCGGCTCTAAAAAGGGGCACAGAGCTGCAGTACACGCCTCCGCCGGACTGTTCGCCACAAGGACAACGTTGTCCCGATGAAAAAGAAGGAATTCAAGTTGCCAAATTGTTCCAAAATTGTATGATCAAAACAAAAAGATTCCAGACCTAAATGCATCCAGCAGCGGACGGCGGAGCGGGCGGCACGTGGCGCCGCCTGGAGGTGGCCAAGTTTACTACTGAGGGGCGGATGTTGCGCGATGTGGCGGCGGCCAGTTGATTGTGTGATTTGCTTACGTCTGTTTTTTTATGTTAAGTTACAATTATTCAATTAAAAGAGGTGCTTAGATTTAATAATTGTATTCTTTTGCACCAATCTTATCATTATTATGTGTATGTTTTGTTACTGAATTCTAAAAAATACACGTGCTGTTGTTGTTGTGGGTTTTACCGGCTCCGGAAATAACGATGTCATTCTCCAATCGTATTTTGTATTAATATCACAGCTGCAAGTTAGAAAGCCCGATGATACACAAGTGTCCATGATTCACAACGATTCATACACAAGCGTCTGTCTCTGTACAGTGTCAGTATACGTATAAGTATGCACACGGTATACATACAAGTCTATGTAGGCCTTTTGATAGGTATGCCTTGCAGTTGAATGCACTACAAAATAAAATACATTATGCAGTACTTGATTTAATAATTTATGGGTATCCGACTTTCCTATAAAATTGTATGGTCTATTTGGTTGTCAAAACTGTCTATATGGCAACACTAATATTGGACTCAGTTTACCTATCCTGGACAAAGTAGCAGGACATTTTATTCACCCTTTCATATGATGCGCACACAGATGAGAATATAGTATACCTACATATTAGCCGTTTTCACGATGGTTTATTTTGCGCAAAATGTTTTAACACGCGCACTGGAGAGGGGTATGCCACTAACACCCACTGGAGGGGGGGGGGCACTTCAGTGCCCCCGTGAGATCTCCGAAAGTATGAGAGCTAGAACGTTGAAACTTACAGGGTAGGTAGGTGTGGTGATGATCTACATTCTCTGCAATTTTGGTGACCTTAGGTTAATATCTTAAAGGTCAAACGAGGTCATGAAGGTCAAATCTGGCCAAATGTCACCTTTTTGAGGATTTTACCTCTGTGACGTCACACGTCAACTGCAATGTGTCTGAAAGTTCCGTTTGGGGATGAAGATCGACACTGGCTACCAAATGGCGTTTGAATCGTACCCGCATCTGACTGTTTGTTCCGAAAATCTCGCTCGCCGACCTCGATTCTGGGCGCCATTTTGGAATTCAAATCCATATAACTCAAAAATTTACCAACCGATTTCGATTTTTTTTACGTCAAACGATCCGCTATTGTGTTGCCGTAAATGTCGCATAAACACTACCGCCCTGCGCCGCTTCGTGTTTTAGATATTCACGAAAAACATGTGGGGGGGCACAAAAGTGCCCCCCCCTCCAGTGCGCGTGTTAAAACATTTTAAAGTGTTTTAAAATGTTTTAGCAGTAGCCGCTTTCACGATGGACTAATTGACGAAAAATGTGTTAACCCTCGCCCTACGGTCCCATACGGCGAGGGTTGAAACATTTCTCGCAAATTAGCCCATCGTGAAGACGGCTACAACTGAAACATTTTAAAATGTTGTAAAACATTTCGCGCAAAATAAGCCATCGTGAAAACGGCTATTATATAATTTCATATTGCACTGCATTCTTAACAGTAAAACAGGATCAGTAAGGTTAACAAGAAAAAAAATGAAACGCTTTAGAGAAGTGTAAAATGAAACTTCGTTTTTAGCAGCAGAAAGCCGTATCAAAACACCATTTCAGACAACACTATGATAGGTATCTAACAATATTCTTAATGTAGACACAGACAGTAACACTCGAGCATACAGGATGCATTCTCCGATGCCTAGCGGCAGCCATCCTCTGAGTTAATGCGATCATTTTGAACTTTAAAGTGAAAGCTACGCTGATACATTTGGATCAAAGTAAGCCTTCCATAATGTTGCTGCCTACGTTAAAAAACTGCCACCTTCTCAGCAAAATATTGCAACAGCAGCAACAGTTTTTAACATGGCATGTCTTGTCGCAATCTTCTTGGGTTTCCAACTGATTCTCCCTCAACATTGCATTATTCTACACCAACCAGCAAACAAAGCAATAGCACCACTTTTGTCATGACGAACTGCACCGTAGTATTACAGTAGATGACACTGTTATGTGGTTAGTCGTTAACCTTCGCCTATCACCCAGTGCCAATGGACCCCCGAGCGTCCAGCACAGTGTAGTCACCAGTCACCACTGATGGGCGTCGCGTGCTCTGCTCATCATCACGCTACACCTACAGGTCTGCTACTGTCCTCCGCCAACGCCGGCGTCTTGAGCCCGGACCGGGGCCGGTCCGCCCACAGGTCAGCCGCCGCCGCCCCCGCCCCCGCCCACACCTCGCCGCCGCCGCCGCCGCCGCCGCCGCCGCCGCCGCCGCTGACCGGCTGGACGGCACGGCAGCGCTGGAGGCCGCCCTGTTCGGCCGTCTGATCCCGCTTCTGACGCTAGCTCGCGTGCCGTCAGCACGCCATACGGAGCCGTCCTCCTCTGACCTCGAACACACCTGCCGGTATATGGTGAGGACGACAGTGTTACAGCCGAGGGGAAGCAGGCCGCATCACGTGACTCACATCGGGCAGCTGGAAAGTGTACCTACTTCATATACAGCTTCCTTATTCGACAGCGACGACGTAGATTCAAAAGTGCAGATGTAAATAAATCATTTGACTACTTTCTAAAGAGGCCCGATCGATTCACCTCGTATATGCAGATACTGTTTCCATAAAGTCAGAGGAATGTTGAAAGGGAGAGGCGCAGCCAGAACTTTGGCAAGGGCGGGGAGGGCACGGTATCCCCAGGAAACTCCCTCGGCAAACACCCTGACAAAAAATGCGCGAAAAAATAACACCCCAGATTTAGGCTACTATATTTTGCAGGGCCCCTAAATAGTCTCAAACAGGGACGTCGCCGTTAATTTTGTAGTGTGAAAGTCGGCCTGATGGGGGAGGCACGTAACCCCTCGGCCTCTGCTCCCCCTGGCTGCGCCCATGTTGAAAGGAATGTTGAACGATAGGGCCGAATAAGCAACGAATCTAACGTTCTGAAAATATTATAAGTAATTATATGGTAATGTTTAAAAGAATCAACCATAAGCCGGTTTCGATTACTTCATTTGAAAGTTTGTCTTATTACATACACAGAACACTTCACAACTACTTTTAATCTAGGGTAATGTTAAATAATTTCATCCCAATATCATAAAACCATTGCGAATCGAAGCAATGTTGACCTAAATATTCAATTCAAGACATGTGAGAAGGGCAAAGTACTCGTATAACCGACAAACAACAGGTCAAAGGCATACACGAGAAGTGGCGATAGACACCGATACAGAGACAAATAAAAGGACAGACGGACAGTAGGACGAGCGGATAGACGGATAGACGAACATATGAACAGATGGCAGATGGACGGAAGGACGAATAAACAGACAGATGTACAGAAAAACGGATGATCGGACGAACAGATGAACGAACAAGCAGACAAACGGATAAAAATACGAACAGACAAACAGACAAACGAACAGACAAACGGATAACTAGATAAACGAACAAACGGACGAGCGGACGAACGGACGAACGGACAAATGGACAAACGAACAAGCGAACAAACAACTGGATGAATAGACGATTGGACGAATATACGAATGGACGAATGAACGAATGAACGCATGAACGAATGAACAAATGAACAAATTAACGAATGAACGAATGTGCGAATGAAATAATTGACGATTGGACGAATGGACGGAACAGACTGATGAAAACAGACAGAAAACAGCAGCCAGACAATAAACAGACACACAAGCAGGCAAATAGACCGATAAACACGTGACCAAAACAAATAGTCGACAACAAAGCACATCCGTAGTCAGGCTGACCTTATCCCTTCTGGTTCTGCTCTGCAATCATGGTGAGAAGAACCTTCTTTCTAGTGCTTCCGTTGACATGATGAGACGTCTGCAAAAGATAACGAGAGCAATTATTAGAGCATTATTTCAACAATTAGTCATAAGAAAACGTAATGGCGTATCAGTGTTTGTGCTACACCAAACACGTATTGGACCGGTTGAACTTATTGAATGATGCTGCAGTTTATACCTACTGATGTGTCTAGGCAAGAATAAAGCCGCATAATGCCAATAGTGAATGTGAACGACGCATATCAAGACAACAGAACAATGACCGTTGTTCACTTACCTAAGTCTATCACCTTCATCTTCAGTTGTGCTTCGCTCTGGATTGGTCATTCCAGCCAGCGAAAGGCTCTTCCTTTTGACCTTCCGGTCACCGTTCTGATCGTCACGTCTCTCACGAAGCTGAACAGCTGTCTTTGGACTGTAATAGTCGCTCTTTGGCGCATCGGACAATAACGCGCTCGGTCCGTTTTGACTCGAGGTTTTCGGACTTCTGTATTCTCTCCGTAACTCAGATGGTGACGGAGAACGCTCCTTGCGTGAAAATCTCAAGCTTCCTCTCCTGTGATTCGACCTCTCTTCCGGAGACGGTGACCGAGCAGCCTCATTGTCGTCAGGGTAGACGTCGTGGTACCTCTCGAGCATCTCTTCAGCGTCAGGGGAGGGTGATCTGGACCTACGCTGATGCGCCGACTTCAGATCCTGCCTGCTTCTGGACGGTTCCTCCCGGCTGGGCACCGAAGTGCGCTTCTGAGGCTTCTCTTTACCGCCCACGGAGCTTCGTCTTCTGAGTTCATTGCTCTTCTCCGGAGACGGAGTACGATAGTGAGACTGCCCAGGGCGGCTGTCCCCTGGGCTTCGCTCGGGACTTGGCCGGCTATTCGGTTTCGATGCAACATTACCTCTTGCCGCCTTAGGTTTGACGGTTCGTTCCACCTGCGGTACAGTTGAGCGCTTCTCTCTGCGTGGAGATGGCGGAGACGCTCCTCTGCCCGGTGATGCCGGCTGGATAAGATCATCCAAGTAACTAGCCGTGGGATGTCCACCGTCGCCCATGGTCCCCTTGCGAGGGTCCCGGTCCTTCGATCGAGACCGAGACCGAGAGTGGCGAGGGCGGCCCGAGCCACTCTGCGCTGCTGTGGATGGTCGAACGACCTTTTCTGAAACAGGCTCAGGCTTTTTCCGTGATAGTGACCCGTTGGTCCCATTCTGATCGGGTGATAGAGATTCTCGAAGGAAGCCATCGAAGCGTGAGAAGTCCTCTGCGTTTGTCTTGTTTGTCGAGTTTGCATCCGGCTCGTCATTATCACTCGAGTCAACCAAAAATGAATATCGGTTCTTCTGCTTTGGGCTGTCTCTTCTGTCATCCTTTTCTGGCTTCTTTGCAATGATGAGATCTTCAAAGTTCCAACTGGGAGAAATGGAGGGTTCGTTTGTTCGTGGTTTGGTTCGCAGAGCATTCATTTTATCGTCGTCTCCATCTCCCGTTCGCCAGGTGTTCGTAAACTTGACAGGTTCTGTCACCTTCGCATCGTCAGATTCTTCGTCCGAGCTACCATACATTTCCTCCAAATGCAGTTTCTCTAGAAACTTCCCTAACTCACTTTTTCCAGCTCCGGTGGTGGAGTCTGACCTTGGGCGATCATCTGGCACCGACAACTGATCTTTCTGATTTTCTTCTCCACTCTCTATACCGTTCTCCACGGATTTGCTTGATGCAGCAGGACGTGCTTTTTCTGGTCTGTCGTTGACTGAACCCTTCTCTACATTTTTGGCAGCATAAGCATTGCCTGGTTTGTTGTTAGTCGGTGCCGATAATCCCGTACTCTTCCGTTTGGGAATGCCGGACTTTCCAACTGGTGCTAGTTTTCTGCTCACAGGCTTCTTTGTCGGGGGATTTCGCCGGGCAGGAGACTGATCTGTAGTCGTCGGCTTGCTCGGTTTTCCGGAGCTTACGCGTGGTTTGACTGGCGGCGACGTATTCCACTCGGTCCGATTATCTGCTGTGCTGGATCGCTTCGCAGGCTGCTTCCCTGCCACCGAAGCACCCCTCACCGGAGCCGCCTTCGCTGGAGCTGACGCGGCACGACGGGAACCCGGGGCCGCCTGAGGGCCTGGTGACCTGGCGCTCTTCACCCGGTCATGGCCACTCCCGACACTCGGGGCTGCCTGAGGGCCGGGTGACCTGGCGCTCTTCACTCGGCCATGGGCACTCCCGACACTCGGGGCAGACGCTCCTTTCTTGCCAGCGTTCATCGGACAGGTGGCCTCATGATCATGATGCTCCTCGGAAACTCGCCGTCCCGGTTTACCGGCGGTGTCCGTGGAGCGTTTTCTGGCTGTGGCCGCCCCTCGCCCTGTCTGTGTCGGACCGGGGTGGCCCCCGGGAGCTCGTGCGACGCGAGTCGACATCACAGCACGTCACACTACGCAGCACTCGGTACCACTGAAGCACTGCCGACCCCACGTCTGCTCTGTTGACAGGTGTAGCAGCGTCTGTAGGCGGCAGTGGCGGCGGCGGCCTCCCGCTGGAGCTGCCGCCCCTAACCGGTCCAGTCAGCCGCCCCCGGCCCGGCCCACATGCCCGCCGAGCACTGTATTTGGCCTGGCGATGGCTTGTTTCCAGGAATCCAGTGCAGGAGGTCCGCGTGGCCGGGGCGCGGCCCTCACGGCTGTTGGGTGTTACAGGCGTGGCCGGTCGAAGGTGCTGAGCTGTCAGTGGAGGGTGCTGAGCTGACGGTCGAGGGTGCTGGGCTTTCGGTGGAGCTGTGCTGAACTGTCAGTGGAGCCGATCTCTGGTATGGTCGTGACCGGGTGACTCGGCTCGACGAGACAGGTTCGCGTTCTGCCAATGTGAGACCTCTCGTCAGTCACTCCCCGCTCCCCACCACTGCCGCCGCCGCCGCCGCCGCCGCCGCTGTTGCTTTTGCTGGTCATTTGTAGCTCCGGTTATGGCAGTACCGGGCAGGAAATCTCCGGATCAGCCGCCTGATAAGGCAGTCAGAGGCCGGCCACCCGTCCCGTCTGCCCGTCCTCAGCCGACTGAGCGGCGCAGTACGGACCTCGGGCCGATCCTCCGAAGCCCATCCCGTCACCACCCACACCCCAGCCGCTGCTTACCATAGCCGTGTATAATGGGTGACTTCAGCTGACTGCTAAACTCACAATTGGTAAACACGCCGAAGGTCGACGGAAGCTAGCTCAGGCGTTGCTCGTCACCATACTGTCACTGAGAGAGTCAACTACAGTCGAAATGCATGGGTGCAAACATAACAGGTGGTGGTATTTTGTAAATGTGGCTGCGTGCGACGCCAGAATTATTACCGGTCCTAAATGGCCTGTTATTTCAGCGATGAGCGGCATACATGTCCTTGGCGAAAGCTGAAATGGGAGTATGATGGTCGGCCTTTCAAGGCACAATAGTGTGGGAGGAGGTTGGAAGAGTATGATGTCACTGGAGAGCGAGAGCAAGGGAGAGAGAGAGAGAGAGAGAGAGAGAGAGAGAGAGAGAGAGAGAGAGAGAGAGAGAGAGAGAGAGAGAAAGAAAGGAGGAAGAGAGAATCGAAACGAAGAGAGAGAGTAGAGAGAGAGAGAAGAGATAAGAGAGAGAGAGGCGAGAGAGAGAAGAGAGAGCTGGAGAAGCAGAGAGCGAGAGAAGCGAGAGAGCGAGAGAGCGAGAAGAGCAATGAGAGCGACAGAAGCGAGCGAGAGCGAGCGAGAGCCGAGAGAGCGAGAGAGCAGAGAGCGCAGAGAGCGAGAGAGCGCACGAGAGAGAGAGACACGAGAGAAAGAGCACTGCAGAGAGAGATCACGAGATAGAGCACGAGATAGAGCACGAGAGAGAGCACGAGAGAGAGCACGAGAGAGAGTACGAGAGAGAGCACGAGAGAGAGCACGAGAGAGAGCACGAGAGAGAGCACGAGAGAGAGAGAGAGAGAGCACCGGAGGAGAGAGCACGAAGAGAGCAACGAGAGAGACCACGAGAGAGAACACGAGAGAAGAGCCACGAGAAGAGCGAAGCGAGAGCGAGAGCGAGAGCGAGAGCGAGAGCGAGAGCGAGAGCGAGAGCGAGAGAGCAAGAGAGCGAGAGAGCGAGAGAGCGAGAGAGCGAGAAAAAAAGTGATGATGGCGAGATAGTGCGATCCACAGATAACATGATACCTGGATTGGACACTAAATGTTCGGCCTTTTATTGCTAAGCACAGCAGTGAACGACAGTGCAGGACTCGCATTTGCACGAGCCGAGACATAAAGTGAATCAGCTTAACAGCTCCGTTCCATATTTCGGCTCTGCAATAAGAGGCCGAAAATTGAGTGTCAAATCCAGTTATCATGTTATCTAGGTGCGAGCACTTATAATCTATTGCGATTTTGCGCTGCACTCACGTGTGGCGTCGTGTTGCATTATATGCACGCACGAGCAGTTTCCTGTTTTGGAGGTTTGGATTATCTGATGGAACTGTCAGCCTGAAAATTAACGCTTAATATAAGTAGGTGTTCTTAAAATTGTTCATTAGTTGGATCACACTGTATTAGGTCAAACTATATTCACTAGCGCTTTCTACACTACAGCGAATGTGCCGGATAAATTATACTCGTCATTGACAGCATCATAGGCCGGAACAGGGGGGAGCGGGGGGCGCTTGCCCCCCCCCCCACCCAACTTTGAGACCGCGGGCGGCCCCCCCCCCAACTTAGCGTTGCTGATTCTAAACGTTCCGCTAAGACAAATATATAAGAACATCGAAAGTTGAGTTTTTTGAAAAATTATGCCAAACATCAACACTTTTACTCATGTGTACTTGATATTTTGTATTTGTCAGCGAGGTTCTGTGTAATAAACCTGCTGCAAAAAGCCAGGGTCGTCGCCACCGGGGGAAGGGGGCGGTGGCGAACTCCCCAGGATCGCCTTATCAGTAGTTTACAAATCTCTTCTTAAACGTCAAAATGCCTTCCAAATGAGTTTTGCGTCAAATACAACGTGGGGCCAAGACACTCTCTATATGCAGCATACCTTCTTGGGTCACCACTTCACCTTGACCTGAGTTCATTTTTTAAAGTTGAACTAACGTGATAAAAAATAATACATTTCAATGCGCCTTGGTGAGACAAACACGATATCGTAAACAGTATTGCGTAATCTTTATTAGATACAAAGAAGTAAGAACAAATATGACTTTTATGACTTATAGAGCCTAAACTAAGGTCAAGTTTTAGGAGATTTCGTTAGTTGCAAATTGCAATGGCTGTCGTTTTTTTTTTCGTTTGTTTCTATGTTAACCCGCTATTGGCTGAGGGGGGGGGTGAAAAACGCCCCCTCAGAGATTTTCACAATAGCTCACAAACGAACAGTCTTATCAACGAGAAACTTCTGGTACCTTAACCTACATCAATTTGACGTCTTCAGTGCAAACATTAGACGATTTCAACTAATATTGTTCGCGGTATATTAAATTTAATGACGTCACTACACACGACTTTGACGCACATATCAGCTAAACTCTAACAAGCTATACAAAGACCATTCCTTAAAGGGACACTGTCCACTCAAAGTAAAATTTAATATGTTAAAGAACAGCCGAATTTGATAAGCACCATGAAGTCCGTTTTTTTTAATTCGCGTCGACTGTGGTGCGCGCGAATAATCGCCGCTTCAAAGTTCAGTTGCTTCCACCAATGAGGTGTCGAGTCCGCCCACTACTAACTACTTAAATTGATAGGCCATGAAGGAAATTAATGTAAAGAAGGAAAGTAATGCAAGAAGAGTTTTATAATCTTTATGAAGGGATTTTGATTCTCCAGCCATTGATAAAGTTTTTCTCGCCCAAAGTTTTTCTTATGATAGGTCCTCCCATCCGAGTATACCAAATGGAAAAGAGTCTGTTCACGTTTACCATGGCAACGACTCAAATCGCAGAAGCGGTTATTCAGTAACAGAACTCACACATGCAAAGCGCATCGCGTCTCATCCAATATGCAATAGCGTCATGCTGACCGTCGTTCAGTTCAAGTTACTATCCTTCTCTGTGATTACAGTTAAGGAGTTGCATACTTTTGAAATAGTCAAATATATTTATTACGAAAAAGCTACTGCTTGATTATTTACGATAAAATTCACGTCTGAGCCCCTTTAGTTGAATTTTTTTACTTATTTCTCGTTTGCATGTTTGTGTCACAACTCAAAAACGATCGGCACTATAAACAGAGTAGCGAAAAGACTATAATGGCCGCACTTGCCAGAGCTAACAATATATGCTAGCGTTTAATTAAGGCAATGCTTCTAGTGCGAAACTCTCTGGCGACTATTGATAATTAATATCTGCCAGAATGTGATTGCGGACTTGGAATATCTCAGCAACTAAATGATTCTGGGGAAATGAAGTACATGGCTAAATTCAGAAAAAGTTCTACAGACTAGTGTCAACAACTCACATGACCAATGTGAATAGCACACTCCCTTTAACTTGAAGCAAACCCTTCCATACGTAGTGGTGTGTATAAATCGTAAAACAAGTTTTTAATCTTAAAAGTAATGAAATTAATGATGTTTTTTTTATGCCGCTTTTTGGAGAAGAGTAATGGCAATTAAAAATCATAAGTCTCCTTACATTGTTTAAGCCTGTTTTTGCGATATCATCCGGAAGAGGCAGTGTCCCTTTAAGCAAAATGCAATTCAAAAACTTCAAAAGATGGCAAATGACAAGGGGTAGAAAAAGGTCATCTCGGATAAAAAAGTACCCCCAGGCCCCATCCAAACAAAAACACTAAATCCCCTCAATTTTTTTGACCGAAAGATATGTTAGAGAACCACATATGTGCAAAACCCGAACCAAATTTCAAAACATTATCTGTATTTCTGAATCATTGATTGCTCTCTACGTAGGAATACCTCATGACGTCATTTTTTGAAAGTACGTTTTGAGGCTTTTTCGACCAGATACATACAAATAAATGTTACCACTGTATTGCTAAGACAAAACTGGATAAGACAATTGCATTTTGTTTTTGTTTTTATCCATTTCTAATTTTGACCTTGTATGACCTGACCATGATCTTATATCTTTTCAGGTGTGCAAATAGCTGCTACAATCGAATTATGTGTAAAAAATCACATAAAACATGTGTCACATGATCTGTAGCCAATAGTGGCCTGATTTGACCTGATCTTGACCTTGACCTTCTTACAATTTCAGTTTTGCTTATACCTACGGGAGATGCATCATACCTTTGAGAGCACTTTGTGCGATAATTGTCTCAATATACGGCTTCGGATGGAAAGTATGGCCCACAAACTCAAATAGCTAACATTTGACTTATTACCTGACTGTGACCTGACATTAATCTTATTTATAAAATTTCGCGCACGCTTTAGACTGGTCTCATTGAGAGCTTTCTATTGCCGTCTTGCGTGTCTCCTGCGTTATTTCGGCAAGATATAGGAGGGGCGAAAAAACGCCCCACCCCGCCAATGGCGTTTCGCGCTGAACCCCAGCCAATTGCCGGGTTAATACACCGCTACAGTTAAACACATGGTCAATGGGGAAAGTCTTTGTTCATGCACTAAATATATTTATTGTAATTTGCAAGTGTTTTAAAATTAGCATTCATCTTGACAATCCCGTTAGGGCTCCAGTTGAAGTAAAAGTCGAAATCCGACGAAAAAAATGGGATGACTATCCAAATTTGGTTTGCCCCCCAACTTTGAAATAGTTCCCGGGCCCCTGGACAGCATCTGCAACAAAGAGCGTCATACTTTGATCCATCATACAGAGCTGTATCCCGTAGCTCGCAGCTCTGCGAGATAAATCCCGAATTGTTTTGGCACATATGATGCGGCTCGCTCTTGTGTCGGCATATGTGTATGATTGTATTTACTAAACCGACAAATTAAGGAACGATTATGACAAGTTATCGACTATTAAAGTGGACAAATAATATTTCAGCTGAACTTCATCTGGACTATCTTTTGCTGGAGTATTGATATAAACTGTGATGGTTGTGGCCGCGAGCCGCCAGAATGGTGCTCAAGTCCCGGCTGACTCGTCCGGTCACGTGATCGCCTGAGGCTGGTGAAGGACAGCGGCCGGGGTCTGCGAGTGGCCGGCCGGGCATGTTTGCCGGGCTAACCTTGCTGCTGACTTCTGCCGCTTGTTTGTGTGAAGCGTGATATTTCGTATATCTAATTGTTCGCATGATTATTTCTCATGTATGACCGCTTCAAATCATTTGACGGGCCTTATTCGCATCCTTTATATTATAGCAAAAAATTACCAATTTATCTTACATCCCTGATCCCACTTACAATGGCGAGGAAAACTACATTTAGATGACAAGAAACACGAATTATTGATGTATTAAGTATGCAATAAAGCTTCCGATAAAGTTGACAGGATTAAGAGCCTCAGAAAATATATTCTATCATTTTGATTGTAACAGGAACTGTTTGTAACTATTTTACAGGAAACAGCAAACAAGCCTGGAGAAGGAGAGATAAGTACAAAGCGAAGCCGTTAAATTAGAACAGTGTAAAATCAATGCATTAATAAAACAAAATACAACTATACCTACATGGAAATGTTCAGAAATCTGTACTTTGAGAGAGAGAAAATAACAATCTTTACTACTATTTAATACTCATTTAGTCAATCCTTCTGCAAACGTACAGCTTCTGCCAACAGGTGAGGCCTTTCCAACTCGTGGCGACAATGCCGCCATGTTAATGTGCAGTCCTCCGAGCATCATCCATCTGCGTCCAGCGGCGTGACCCGAGGGCAGAACTGAATAACGGCGAACTTTCCCGCTGTCATCCAGTCCGTGGTCAGCTGCTCCGCATGCCGCACCTTCTTCAGCGGCAGACCGGCAGCCAGATCCGCCTTCAGAACCCGCAGAGCGACAATTGGCGCCGGGTGGAACCCCTCCATGGCACGGCAGAGGGACGTCTGAAGCGGCCAGCGCCGGTCGCCTATCAGCTTCCGGTAGTTGAGGTCGCCCTTGATGATGATCAGATCGGCGTTCTCCAGCTGGCGGTACAGGGTCGCGCTCTCCTGGTGCATTCGCCGGAACGGGAACGGTGACGTCCAGAAGGGAGCAGCGGAGAGACTCCACTGTTCGGCGTCGAACCTCTGCTGCCAGCGAGCGGCCAGCGCCGGCAGCGCCGGGCCCTGACGGTCCCGCTGCAGCCGCCGCAGGAGCCAGGCAACGTCAGCACGCGTCGTGTCAGAGACGAACCACGGGATCGCCTTCACGTGCAGGGTGATGCGCTCGGCCAGCCCGTACGCGCACAGGAAGTCGGCCAGACACAGGTCGGAGAAGAGCTCGAAGCCGGCGTTGTCGCAGACGAGGTCGACGCGGGTGTCGCGGTGCTGCTTCCGGAGGAAGTCAAGGTGGGAGAACACCTGCCGGTGATTGTCTACGAGGAGGAAAGGAGCAAGGACGGGCAGCTGAGACAGCGGAGACTCGTCCTGAGACACTTGCCTCCCGCCGGAGAGAGACAAGTCGTTCTTGTTGCCCCACAGCGAGACGAGCAGTAGCTTCTGGAAGGTCTCCTTCACCTGAGTGGAAGTCAGCCTCGTGCCTGAGAAGACATCCGCTAGGGTGCATACAGCGAGGTCATATGCGGCTTTCACCGAGCTGTCGAAGCTCTGCGTCTTCTGCGCGTGGAAGTAATCGTAGTTGGTTGGCACTCCGTTCGTATTGAGAATGTCGTAGACTTTCCTATACATGTAACATTCGACGTAGAGCCACTCCCCGCTGTGCCAGTGGGGCGCTCTTCCATTCTTATCCGCTGCTGTCGCCGCCTCCAGCACTGCATTCCACTCTCCAACATCAGCAGCTGAGCCTGTCAGCGGCGTCAGCGGGCCGTCAGCGGTCAGCGACTGCAGCAGCTGCTCCAGCTGCCGGAGCGCCTGCCGGACAGCCTGCTGGCCGTCTTGCTGACCGTCTGTGCCGCTCTGCTCGGCCAGAGTCGGCTCGTCCCGCCACGCGGTGTCGACGACAGAGCGAAGGATGGACACCATCCGCTGGCTGACGGTGGCATACGGCCAGCTGCCGACCACGTCAGCCACCAGGGGAGGCGGCGGCTCCGGCGCAGAGAAGCACACCAGCGCCTGACCCATCAGCTCCCGCCGGCAGCGGTGTGAAGTTGCGCTGCTAAGACGAGGCTCGGTGGTCTAGGACGCCGCAGTGGGCTCCACAGGAGAAATGTACGAAATGACGCTCAAAGTGGTTACATGGCTTGGCTAAGGTTGAGTGATCACTTACTTAATCGGCGAATTTGCATGAATTTTCATTAAAACTTTACATAATGGCAGAAACATAGCACTGAATATAACAAAAAAGTCAAAAGAAATGGTTAATTACGCCCAAATCCAGGTGATTTGATAAATAAGAACTGGATGGAATTAAAACGTGTTTCAAAACACATAATCCTCCGATTTAAATGTCGTTAGACAACACTCAAAATCATTTTAAAGTGTTCTACAAAGTCATTAGTGAAGTAAACTGTGTATTGCATTTTACTAAGAAATACCACTGCACAGTGCACATTGGGAAATAGCGCATGAATAGGTACGGGAGAAAAACGCTTTCGTCCAAGTGTTATCAACAGTAAAAAATGCAACAAATACATATACGATCATACTATGTATTAAATGCCAAGACGACTCAAGAGTATTAACCTCCAAACACAGCCCACACAAGCTTCCATACGACTTAAATCAAACTCTCGCCGCGCATTATTTTCAAAACAAGAGGCTCATTGGAGGCCGGATGCTGCGGAGCGCCATGGATATCATTGTTACACAAAACAATATGGGAAACCGTTTCATTTAATATGTCCAAGACAGCTGTCGGTGTTTAACGACATCCTGCGCGAATAATGAAAATCGACTGCAGAAGTAGCAAAGACCAAAAACAACTGCAAGGTTAAATACCAAAAGTATGATATTAAAATGTCATCAAAACTCAAAGGTATGAGAAGACTAGTAAGCAGATAATGAATGATAACCATGATCCCAGGGTCGGCTCGTCCCGAGAATTCATCACAGAAACGTCGCCCGTGAAATGAAACACGTGGGGCGGCTCGTCGTGTAGCGCGTTCGTATGTGAGGCGGGCCCGCAGTCGCCGACTATTATGACGCGGGCCTAACCTCCGAGGAGGTCGCGGCGCTGGCTTGCGGCAGAGCTATTGTATTTGCCACCGAAGCGGTGTAAAATACAATAAGAACCACCGCGCTATGTTTCGGGTGAGCACATGACGGAAGAAAACAGATGCAACGTTTGTACATATACACCACGTTATAATTGTACTCAGCATGTAGCGAGACACAGGAGAGGTGGACAGTGCGTCGGTTACAAAATTTAGGATCTTTGCCAGAATTATGCTTGCTGATAACAGGATGAGAGCATTTTGACAGCTGTTGTGACATAAATTATGAATAATAGTCTGCAGTAGCAACACACGCGGAGACATCAAACTGGTATGCTCCTTTCGTTCGAAGACTATCTTATGAAACGTTTAAAAACAGCCTTCGGTTACACCTGTTTAGTTCCACTCCACGTGTGCTGATGCCACGGATTATTGCCTACCAGAATCATTGCAACGTTTTCACGTATAGCTAACGACAATAGCTAACCATAAGTGTAAATAAGGTCATTCAAAGACGGCAAACACTGTACAGCATTCACAACTTAAAGCAAGCAACGTCCTTATATCCCTTGACTGCTGCCCAATATGTTGCACCTATAGTGAGTGGTGAGCGCAAAAAACACACGAGCATTATTTGACTTGAGAGCTGAATGCTACATTTCAGGCGAAAACAGCAACAAGCAGGCAAACAATATTATCTATGAAGGCGTGACCTATTCATTCCACAGATTTATAAATAAACATAAATAAAGTGACTGATATAACTAGTAGCTCTCCAAAAACCGTAACAAACCGTATAACTCGAATCGATATATGATACGGGCTGAAAAACTGATGAATTGCTGACCCGGCACATAAGGCTGCCTTGTTGTGGGCATGACGGTTGGGTACTCCATCAAATCATGAATGTCATGTGTTGGATACCGTTGGGCCAGCTACACGCCGACTCTGAGTCCGTCGTGGCTATTGATTCTGTGACGACGTCAGTGGCACAACTGGAAGTGACGCTGTTGCATAACCTGATTATTAAAGTCAAGGAGCATGACGTGATCCAGAGTGACGTCGTGCATTCCCATAGTGTGATGTCAGATAGTCGGAGTTCAGTGAAAGTATTTTGCAGAGAAGCAATGTTGGGGACTCTTACCACGAAACAAATATATTTGCTTCCAAATAGGGACTGGCGACTGCCAGCAGTTGTTGGCAAAGGCAGAGTATTATCAGGAATTAAGCTCTTGCTTGAATAACATTTCTTATTCAGGCATAGCTCAAGTCACGCATATTTTCCTGGCCTCTACAAATTTGAAAATTGCTTAGTTCAAATTCGGCAACATCACTTGGAAAATAAAATGTTTGTAGCAGTTGTAGAGTCGCTTTTTGGTAGCTTGATACAATACGAACCTTTTTCTAATCTTAAGCGTAATGAATTACATACAAATACTGGAGTTGTGTGCTATCACTTAATAACAATGAGATTGGTCCAACGCATTGCGTTGAATTTCAAATCAAGCACTGAACGAGCCGGAACTATCGGCATAGCCTATAGTGCTCCCCACCCATCGATTGCATCCAAAGGCAACCCACCACGACCGCCGCCGACGGCGCAACCTCACAGACACACGGGATATAGAGGGCGCTGTGATCGGCCTCACCTGTCACCAAGCTAGCGGCACACTGGCGATGAAGGCTATGATCATTGAACTCGTTACCCAGTGCCGTACCGCATTTTAGCCTTGTTATCTCAACAGAACACAATCGAGCCATGAACAGAGCATTTAAGTGCCATCGTGACCAATGTAACCGTTACAGTTACGATAGTGGCCATTACGGCCAGGTCGTGACAGAAGACAGTAGACACACCAGAGTCGGACGGAAGCGTCACTGTTTGGCAGCTGTCGCAGTTGACGAGCCCAGCTCGAACTCGTCTACGCTGGAGAGCTCCTGTCTGATGTCCTGGATCGGGCGGATCAGTACCACCGGCTTATCGTCATCCCGACGCTGAAATCACAGCGAAGATGGCGAAACCTTAGGTACTGGTGGATTGCAACACACATTTGAGGTGCAACAGCCAATCCCGGCGCTTGTCGGGCCAATGACAAATATTTGAGGCAATAATTTGACATTTGAAAATGAAAGGACAATGTCGTATATCAACGTCATTAAGATTCTTTCACTTAAAAACAGTCTGATGAAGTAGGAGCCCATGAAATGCGTCCCTTTATTGATGTCCATCACCAGGATACCTGAAAGAGCATCTCTCCCTCGAAGTAAAGCAGGCCATGTTTTCTTGCTCGCATCAGTAGACCAACTAATTTGTTATTGATAACCGTAAAAATCTGAAACAAAAGATATATCCGTCATAATTAGACACAAGTTCAGGTAACAACGATGCATAGTGGGTGAGTTCGTCTCATAATGTTATTCGAAGAGTACCTACCGGGAAATTTGTTTTAGTATCCAATATCCGTCTCATTTATATATTTTTTGACTATGCTAAGCAATACATCACGAAAAAATAATTAGCAAAAGTTTAAGAAGATCTAGGCTAACTGTAAAATGACACAAATAATATGTATTTTAGCCCGCATTTTGTTTTAACCCACGCCTCGGTGAGCCTCTGAGACAACTTCACCATGGTGAGGAATGGTAAAAATGTCCCCCGTCTAACTAAAAAACTAAAGGTCTAGAAAGACGCAGAAAACAACGTCCAATAGAATGAAAAAATGGGGAGGGCTCAGGTCAATATTGATGTCACCAGTGGTCATCAGAGATCAAATTTTCCAGTTTTAGGACTTTGCTTCTAACAAACTCAAACATCTCGGGAAATATGACAGCTAGGAACAAACGGAAAACAAAACAATGGAAACTCCCGAAAAATACAATCGACATAAGTGTCCTCAAATTTAAGCTCAGGTCAATAGTTAAGGCTCCTGAGGTCGTCAAAGGTAAAAGATGTAGTTTTTTGTAAAACTGTTTTTTTTTCTCGCAAATACCTAAAAAAAGATAGAGCAATGCTTTTTGGCACCATCGTGTTTGTCTCGTAGAGGCACTTTGACTAATATGAATGGTGACCTGGTTAGGTCAACTTTGACTTCAGGTCAAGGTAATTTGGTGACCCAGTTAGGTCATGCTGCATATGGGGCGACGCGGCCCGACGAGAAAAACACCGTGGTTCATTCGCTCGTCTCTATCTTTATTCCAACAAGAGTTATTAGCAAAACATTGCTGATAACCTAGGATGACCTCAGATGACTTTGTGCGGAGATCACTCTGAGCACCAATTGTACCTGGGTCATCAATAATTGGAAAAAATAACATGATTTTGAAATAATTGGCCTGATCCAATGCATATTCTCTGAATAGGATGCGTTTGTATATTTTTCCGTTACTTATAATAGGGAAGACAGGAAATTGACCTCGCCTTAAATCACCGATGCAAAAATCAGAGATACACAAATTGTAGATATTTTTTTTTCTTATTATAAATTTAGTCCGAATGTTCTGTATGGATGGATTTCCGAGGTCAGGACCCACGCTAAGCAGAGTTGTTGCGCAGGCCCTGACCCATCCCGATCGTACAATTCTTGGTCGGCAGAATTAGACGAAAGTCTACGTGCCGACATACCTGGACACGGTCCGCCCCGCTCACTGACGTCACCTGCCCTTCAGTGCGATCTCGCTGCCACCGCCGCAGCCAATCCAGTCAGAGCAAGATAGCGAGCGCAACGACTCGAACCCGGGCTGCCACTACCGGAATAGGTCAGAAGCCTAGCGCTCTCCCGACTGAGCTACAGGGGCGGACGAGTGACCATATAAATCCTACAAGTCTCAACTTTATCGTACAAAGACTGTGGCTTTAGCACGATCACATACATTTTCCAAGGTAAGATCATTTGACGTAACCTGGTGACCTGACCTGAAATGACCTGAAGTTAAAACGTAAACAATGTGTGGATGATTGATGCTGAAACAGCTGTGCAAAATGTGGTGGCGCTGCGCGCCGCCGTTTTACCACTATTCTGGAAACCTTCAGGAAGGGGTCAAATGCACCGAACCTGGGCTGAACCTGGGCTGAACCTGGGCTGAACCTGGGCTGAACCTGGGCTGAACCTGGGCTGTCTTGATGGACATTCAAATGCAT
Organism: Semibalanus balanoides; assembly: GCA_014673585.1. NCBI lineage: Eukaryota > Metazoa > Arthropoda > Thecostraca > Balanomorpha > Balanidae > Semibalanus > Semibalanus balanoides. Next base: position 10,788 of record VOPJ01005382.1, on the reverse strand, counting down.
GCCCCACCAGCGCGAGGGTTAAGTCTCCAAGTCTCATCCCTACCAATGTATACATTAACGAGCGCTTGCAGGTGCCTCACGCTCCACTTTGTTAGTTAAAGGGAGTGTGCCTACTCTTTTGAAATGTCAAATATATTTGTATTACGGTAAGAAGCTATTGCTTTTATTAATTGTAACGACTATAATCTCAACGCCTGGAGCCCTTTAGTAAATTTTTACTTATATTCTTTGTATTTGTTTTGTTCAAAAACTCATAATCGATCGTCACTACTAAACAAGTAAGCGAAGATGTTACTATAATGGCGCACTAAAGACGATAAAACAAACCTTTATGAGCAAATGTATATTTGTTTACACTTTACGTGACGAGAACTGTCGGCAGCTGTATCAGTGCTCAAGAATTGTTTTCTATGCCGAGCTACAATATATGCTACGTTGTAATTTAATAAGCAATGCTTCTATAGCGAAAGCTCCTGGCGTCTAACGAATTAAAGTATTCCAAGTATGTGATTGGCGACCTTAAATATCTGAGCAATCCAGTGATTCTGGGAAATGAAGTACATGGCTAAATTCAGAAAAATGTTCTACAGACTAGTGTCAACAACTCCACATGACCAATGTGAGTAGGTACACTCCCTTTAAGCATTCAACGACAGATCCCGACGTTCGCTGGCCTTTCCTGCCGAGACGAAGTTCCATTACCTGGAACAGTGCTCCGAACGGGACCATTACCTGGAACAGTGCTCCGAACGGGACCGTTACCTGGAACAGTGCTCCGAACGGGATGGCTGCGGTGCCGTCCGGGTACTGGATGCCCTCCTGGTAGACCATGTCACACAGGAACTGCAGCTCAGTGTTGACGTGCTTCGCTGCGTACTTCCCTCTCGCCTCCGACTTACTGCCAGCCGCCGGTCTGTGCGGGAGGGTTTGAAGCTCAGTTAAAAATATAGCAATACCCATGGACCATTCTACCTTTAATATGTCTCTCTGAAGCCTTATCGTTCGAGGTGATTACCAACAACAAAGTATATGTGTTTTTCAGCCATGTGTAACCAATCACCTCGAGGTGCAAAAAGAACATACGGTGTCAAACATAGTCAGTCTAAAATAGCTGTCAAAGTCGTCGGTAGCTTGTGTTGACAATGCATGCACTGTGACAAGTGTAAATTTGCATGATACAAGTAACAGAATATATATTAGCTTCAAGATTGAACGAGATTAGTCAACAACTTACACATTACACAAGGAACAATTTTCATAGAAACGAGGCGTGCCTTGTTTCTAGCAAGCGATTATATCAAACCGTTTCTCGAGTTCTGTTATCTCGTACTTGCCATATCCTGCGTCCTTGCCGGAGAAGGTGACGGCGACGGCGACGAACGGCTTGGCTTCAGCCAGTCTCCGGACGTCATCCACTGCCCGCTGGAACTGCTCCTCCGTCGGCATGGCGACTCTATGACTCCCCTGCAACTGAGAAACATCGGCTCCAGTTGGAAGAGATCTGTCGTGCCTACCATCAGCGCTTTAGATGGCAATGGCATCGTTTTGGGACTGTTTGGGCAGGTGTGCAATCTCGGGAAAGGTATGTGTTGACAGGAGCGTGGAAAACTTGGCTGTGTGCGACGCCACACTGTTAAGTGTGTCATGAATGCGTTGCACAGAGTCGTATCGATATTGATAGTCGTAAAAATGGCACGACTTCTCGGCAGTTTTTTCGACCGACTGCAACTCTGGATTTAAACATACCTGCATGTTAACACTTTAAAGCAGTAGAGCAATACTAAAAACCTATCATTGATGACCAGTTTAAAGGCAATATTTCAGGAAGTATTCAAGTTTTAGACTTCATTGCAAAATAGGTCGATTTACCTGAATATTTATGGTAGTATCCCGACAAACCTTAAGAGGTTTTGAACAAGTCAACAGAAGACAAAAGAAGAAATATTTGATTTGCTGTAACATTTATACGTATACTTGAATCGGCGCAACTCACGTGACTAGAATGCACGGGGTAACACCACACAAAAGCATGTAGGTGTGTGCGTAACTATCTAATACTGCGGAGTCTATTATAACCGGACTTATGAATGGCTAGCCTGTCCTCCAATAAGTCCATATCTACTATTGCAGCATTGATATATCGATACCATGAAGTTGCACAGCGAACAATGCATTGCAGAGTAGCATACATGACACACCAGGTCCCCGCACCGGAACTCACCCACCACTCGGTGAGAAACCGACTGAGACTGACCGGAAATCGCTCACCACTCAGTGAGAAACCGACAGACTGACCGGAAATCGCTCACCACTCAGTGAGAAACCGACTGAGACTGACTAGCAGCGTGACTGCGGGACTCAGTCGCAGCAGCATGATTGCGAGTCCGCTATCCTGAGTTCAAAGACCCTTTATCAGCAGACATTTCTGTCCATGCTGTTATCTCTCATTCATCTGATAAACGGCTTGACGACCACGAACATGTGTCAAAAGGCAGGAACGCGGGTGGGGGGGGGCACTGGGGCAACTCGCCCCTTCAACTTTAAACCTGGGGAGAGCAACGCACCCCAACTCTGGTAGCCAGGTGGCGGCCTCCACCCATGAGTGCTTTTTGCATTATTTATAACTCTGAATTATATTAACGGTGTTGCCATTGTAGTTGTGGATATGTTTTGTAGATCAAAGGATCAGTTTCAAAGTAAAAATTCACAATAAACCAGAAAAAGTGAACTATTATATTCAATTAGGGCAAGTTTGGCAGTTTCCATTTTTACAGCGGCGTCGCATATAATATAACTATCGTTGCATGAAAATGGTTCTAAATACAGCCAATACATGGCAATGGGATGTCTCTTCGTCGTTACGTTGGTCCAATTAACTCACATTTTTTTTCTTGCTTAATTTTAAAAGCATGCACTGCAGCTCGTGAACTATTATATAAGGCACTTCAGAGTGAATGAAATCCAGTCTTTGTGGCATGTGATGCGTCAGTGCGTAGCATCCATTTTTAAGTCAAAGCGTTATGTAATCACGTTATGTGATGTCGGCTCTGCTCATCCTACGGTCAGCAGAGAGTGTGTCGGCTTTTTATCCGCGGTGATTGGAGTGCGTCTCGGCTATTCTCCCCTCATTCAAAGCAAATTGCAATTAAAAACACAAAATTGGTATTATCTTATAAATCGTATATCAGATTTTGTATTATTTTGGCACTCAATGATTCAAAACTGATTTAACTTTTTGAATACAAAATTTTCCCAAACTTTATTATACTTAGGGAGTGTCACAAGCAGTGGCATCGCCAGGGGAGCAGCGGGCAATTTTCCCTTCAACCTCCTTCAACCAGGCCCAACCGATTGGGTTGGGGACCTACTGAGATCGATACGGATCCGACAAGGTAGGTTGACCAGTAACCACGTCCAGAGGTTTACCCCTAGACATTAAAGGGAAATAATCACCTTTTTTCACAAAAATGGAGTTAACACTTGAAATCGACAGATGAGACCCAAGTATAATGTAAATTAATCACGTTTTGCATAAAAACATTTCTACTAAGAGCTATTTCAAGTTAAAGTTGATAAGCGTTCCACGGCTTTCAATGACCGGTACTTTGCCGGCTGCTTGCAAGTACTTGTGTATCTCATCAAACTGCGGGGCTTTTCCCGTGTGTTTTCTTACGCAAGGGAGTGGAAAATATAGTTTGAATCTGCTTGTTTCGATAATATTACAGCGATCCTATAACATTTGATAGCCATTGCATAAACAAGGAAACCAAATTATCAGTTTAGTCTTGGGTCCCATGGCGGCCAACCGGTACGGTTTGGGGAAAGATGTTTCATAAATTTTCAGTATTAAAAGTTATATTTAACTTTGTCTCTGGCTGTGAACAAGAACTTTTGGTTTATATCATCAATCGCCAAATCCTTTTTTCCCAAAATAGCTCGACAAACAATTCAACATTGGCAATTCAATTTGAAAAATTTACTCGGGAACTAAACATAATTATTTTAGTGTCTGCGATTTGTTTGCAGGGACATTGTCCAGCGTCGAACAAGTTCGAAACACCGGCGCCATATATGGCGCGGCTTCAAAATTAAGTGATGGGCAAACACTTGCTCATGGGAGTTTCGAAAGAAGTATATGTACTTTATTTTAGTTTGTAAAAACTTACAGCATTGAATGAGGGATTATTTTTTATTCAATTCTTAAATTTAAATTAAATCTATGCTATACCACCACGGAGGCCCAAAAGATTGATGCCAACAAAAATGAAAGGTGATTATTTCCCTTTAAACATCCTATTAATACCCGCGGGATTTCAACGAAATCTTTGGAAATTGTTAAGTATCTGTGGCACGATCACGGTGAATCCGTGATATTTATAAACTGATACTATGATTGTTGTGTTTCTGTTCGTGTTCACTTCTAAGAGTCGCGGAAACAGCCAACGTCGTCTGGATTAATGTATTACCATGCTCGCGGTAGTGACGCAACTGAGCGCTCAATTCTTGCGCTCGCAGTCCCCGCCCGGCAACAATAGGCCTTGCGCCAGAGGCGCGCTCAGGTACCGAACTCGCGGTCATGGGGGCAAAGGCGATCCCAGGCGATGCACCAAGGAGGGCTAGGCTACAACACAACAATGATCTCAGTATATCTTGAATAAAACCTATTTAATGGATCCGTGTTTGGTATCTGCACGTATGTCTGGTATAGGGACGTAGTCAAGCGGGGGGCACGACCCATTTTATTCCCCTCCCCAACCCCGGACAGCAACTTCTCGCTGACAATCGACGTCCTGCTACCCCTCCCCGCAACAACAACTTTTTGAAAATACCCCACTGGATCCCCCCCCAACTCACGGCTAGATCCGCCCCTGAGCGCGCATGCACCCGAGATATGCTGTCCGCGGTTACCAGGCCGCCATCCAGTAGTACACAGTCCGCTCTCGCCGCAGCCGGGTATCTCTCAGATATGACTTGTCACTGTGTTTGTCAATAATTTGAGTCCATTGGAGTCCACTAGCGTTGCTCTCGACCACCCTGATACGGCGTTGGGGTCCGGCGGGCAGTCTGTGGTCGGCGTCGGTGGAGCTCACCACGTTGTAGCCATGCTGGAGGTGGTGTTCCGGTGGCTGTGGTGGCCGGCGTCGCTGCTGCTGCGGCCGCTGCCGCTGGCGGTGGTCGCCGTCACCGCGGCGCTCGTCTACTGGTGGCTGACGCGCAACCATGACTTCTGGTCGTCCCGCGGCGTACCCGGACCGCCGCCGAAACTGCCCTTCGGCCACGGCTTCCCAAACCCACGTCACTTCCAGGCCGTGGACCGCTGGCTGTACAACGAGCAGGGCGGCAAGCGCTACTGCGGCTTCTTGGAGATCGATCGGCCGGTGCTGCACGTCGGCGACCCGGACCTGATCCGCGCCATCACCATCAAGGACTTTGACCACTTTAGCGACCGGCGGGACGTGGTGCTCAGCAAGATCATGGAGGAGATGCTGGTCTGGCTGAGTGGGCGGCGCTGGAAGGAGATGCGGGAGGCCATGTCACCCGCCTTCTCCTCGAGCAAGCTGCGGGCGATGCACCAGCTGTGTCTGGAGACGGCCGCCAACCTCAGCCGCTACGTGCGCGACACGATGGCGGAGAGCGGGAAGGTGGAGCTGAAGGATGCCTTCGGCCGCTTCACCATGGACACCATCGCCGCGTGCGGCTTCGGCGTCGACTGCAACTCGTTCGCCGACCCGGACAGCGAGTTCACCGAGAACGCGTCGCAGTTCTTCAAGCCACTCAGCGCCTATGACTTCTTCCGCCAGCTGGTACTCTCCCTCCTGCCGCGCCGCATCGGCAACCTTCTGCCGGATCGAGGGGAGCCGGCGGCAGCCTTCTTCCGTCGCGTCGTGGCACGCACCATCGCGCACCGGGATGCGCACGGCTCGACCAGGCGCGACTTCCTCCAGCTGCTGTTGGAGACCAAGAACAAGACGGGCGACCGGGCGATAAGTGAGTCGCTCATCGCCACGCAGGCGGTCATGTTCCTGATTGCTGGCTACGACACGACTGCTAGTCTGCTCACGTTCGCCGGCTACGCGCTGGCCACCAGCCCCGACTGCCAGGAGCGGGTGCAGCGAGAGATCGACGAAGTTCTGGTGCGCCACGGTGGCCAGCTGACCTACGAGGCCGTCTCGGAGATGCGCTACCTGGACCGCGTCCTGAGCGAGACGCTGCGGCTGTACTCGCCATTCGTCCAGTTCAGGCGGCAGTGTGTCCGGGAATACACCCTGCCCGGTACGGATGTGACCATCCCGTCAGGAACAATAGTGACCATACCGGTCCTCTCGCTGCACCGCGACCCCGAGTACTTCCCTGACCCGCTGCGCTTCGACCCGGACCGCTTCCTGCCCGAGGAGAAGGAGAAACGCCACCCGTGCGTCTACATTCCGTTCGGCAGCGGGCCTCGCGGCTGCCTCGCGCAGCGCTTCGCCCTGTTCGAGGCGAAGCTTGCGCTGCTGTCGGTGCTGCGGGAGAACACGCTGACGCCGGCCGACGGCACTCCGCCGCCGCCGCTGCCGTTCAACCCCAGTGGCTTAGTCCTCACACCTAAGGAGCCGACGTTTGTCAAGGTTCTGCCACGTGCCACTGGCTGAGCAGAACAATCAGCCGAGTAGTCGGTAGGCAGCCGGTCCTTGAAAGACAGTGATTGCATTCTGTCTGTAGCAGTGGCGCACCCAAGATTCACTCCACGAGGGCTAATTTTGGATCAGGTAGCCCCCACAAAATCTAACCGGATTTAACCCACTATATTTTTAGAGGGGCATATTTTCAAAAAAATGTAATTGCATTTTGGTAATTGTATTTTTTCTAGTAGGGGGCCCCAAAGTACATTCACAACAACTCGCGGTATCTGGCCAGACCGGCCAAATACGATGATTTTGTGTGGTAGTATACCGTAAGCACAGACCCTTTTTCGTGTACTGATGCTCATTGCTCATGCACTAGCCAAAGAGACCAGGTCCCGTCGATGCTCCAAAGGCTTTGGTTGTTCATTCATGCAGCCCCAAATCACCTGCCAAGGGCCCCGATCGAACCTCTATATTTGTGTTCGTTTGTTTATTTTTGCTGACACGTGCGGACATTTGGGGGATGGGGTGCCTCTGCACGCGCGCACGTGCACACTCCTATGCTTTATATCAAGAACTACCATCGTGGACTGAGACTCTCGAGTGGTATGTTAACAAGGTACCGTGTACCATTTGAGGCTGAGGTCATCGTGTCGCTTTGAAGACTATTGAAGCATTTGTGTACGTTTGTGTTCACGTCAGTGGACGTTCGTTTCACACGTCACAGGACGTGTGAGTCGCATCGGAGGATACGCAGTACGCATGTCGCATGTTGCACTCTTCAGGGTTATATGGCTTGTGCTGGTTTTAAAATATACTTCAAAGAGGTTTGTGATTTCTTAGCACAGGGATTTGCAAAAAATGTAAGCTTGCTGCAAGGGCCTTGTAATCGTATATTAATGCTATGTGTTCGTATAGAACGTTCTGTCAATGAACACCTCGCATTACAATATACGTTTACAAGGAATACCTCCATAAGGGCAGTGCTTGGTAACCTATACTTACAAGTAGGGGTGGGCATGGTTCCGCTAATCCGCTAACCACTAAATAGCGGGACTGACTTTTGTTTAGATGATTAGCGTTTCCGCTAACTTTCAAAATCATGAGCGGACCAATAAGCTTCCGTTAAATTTAGGTGCGCTCACTTAAAGTCCGCTAACAAACAATTTTTGGCCTTAATTAAGCCATCCTCAGGTGTAAGAATGGAAAGGGGAGGTAAGAAAGGGGAAATAACATAGTCAAAGCACCCTTCTACCTCTGTTTAAATGTTTTGAATTAAATGAACAAATAATTAATTTGTTCATCTAATTAATGATTTGTGTACACCGTGATCATCATTTGATCTTGGCATGCTATACCTACATTTTTGGAAAGCTCTATGTCTAAGCTATATCATTACGACTTAAGCTCTCTAGGTCTGTTCTAAGTTTTTAGAGCCAAAAATAATAATCAAAATTTATATGGTAAAAGTTAGCGATTAGCGCGATTAGCGGTTAGCGTTTTGTGATCAGTTTAGCAGCTTAGCGTTAGCAGAATCTATTTTTTGTTAGCAGGCTAGAGGTAAGCGAAGCTAACTGTTCGGTTAGCTTTGCCTATCACTGCTTACATGAATAGGTTTGCTCCGGGTGAGCAGTGTTACGATTGTGAACGTTTTCCTAGCTTTGACACCACGAGCACAAATATTAAAGACACATACTTTATCTATTACTTGACTTTATCTATTAATTACATGACTATATAACATGGTAGACGGCCGCAAATATCACAAGGGCAAGACAGTCCTTCATAGCTCGTTCAACCAACTACGAGTGAATATAGGTTGAAGGCATAGGTGTAGGAGCCGGGGGGAGGGGGGGGGGGGGCAGGGGGAACTGTCCCTCTAACTTTTTGATGTGTGTTGTGGGGGGCAACGTGCCCCCTCCACTCTTGCCGAAGTGCCAATACCTGGTCCATAATTATTAGCAAGCCCACGACCGCATGGGTCGGGTCGGAATCCGACCCACCCCGCTATTCCTGAAAAACTTCCGAACCGTTGCAGTCTGCAGATATATGCAACGATAAAACTGGATACCTTCGTTGTACATCAATGCTACAGTCGTCTATGAAAAAGTTAGCACGTCTGCGTTGAACAAAAATGGGATATATACCGATTTAGGACGTCACACATGACATTTTGTAGCGAAAATAGCTAAATGTTTGAAAATATCGCCCAAAAATGCTTGTTTTGAAGCAAATTCGCAAATATCAAACGCGTAAAAATGACGAATTTATCTAAGCATATCACAGGATTTAAACAAATGAAACCTATGGAATTGACTATAGAAATCTAATTTGATAAGACTATTTGCCCCCCCCGCCCCACCTACTTCAAACCAGTTACTACACCTCTGGTTGAAGGGAAATACAACATTCTCGTAATCAATGACTCAAAAACGTGTTGTTGTGTGTTGAGTGCGTCCATTTGGCGTCTGATTCCCCCAAAAACAAAACAAAAAATACCGGACGTACAGTGTAGACGGCTGACGGCTCGCTCTACCCCCACTCGTCCCCCGTACAGAAATATTTTCGCTGACGGCTGACGGCCTGCTACCCCCATCCCCGGTCAGCAGTGCTTCGCTGACGGCTGACGGCCCACTGCAACCCATTCCCTCGCTCAACAACTTGTTATCAGCACGACACTGAATTTACCCCCCCTCCCCCGCAACCCACGGCTAGATCCGCCCTTGATGGTCTGTTCTTGCGTTGCGGCGCCGCCCATGCTAACCTGTGGCTGTAGTGGCAGTCCTCAGCGAAGTTGAACGTCCCCTCGTCCCACTGGTAGACGACCTTCACCCAGAGCTGATCCCGGTGATAGCCTCTTCCTGCAGTCGCTGTCGTGTGTTCGCTGCTCCTACGCCGCCGCTCGTACCTCTGAATCAGCTGACGGGCTAAAATTAGGCCACCGCCGCCACCGCTGCGCTGCTCGGTGGCAGCCGGTGCCCGTCCCTGCCTCACGTGCCTCGCTGAGGCCGCCATTGGCCGGCACCAGCCCACTGAACTCTCCAGCCCCGCCCCACCCGGCCGGCCGGCACTGCTGGCCGGCAGGCGTTCCAGTCCAGCGGTCAACAGCCTTGGGTCAACAGCTGGTCCGCCTACACCACACGGACATGGCCGGCGTGGCGTGTCAACAGTCCAGTGACACTGTCCAGACCACCCACAGTCCAGTGACACTTCCAGACCACCCACAGCCCAGTGACACTGTCCAGACCACCCACAGTCCAGTGACACTGTCCAGACCAACCACAGTCCAGTGACACTGTCAAGACCACCCACAGTCCAGTGACACTGTCCAGACCACCCACAGTCCAGTGGCACTGTCCAGACCAACCACAGTCCAGTGACACTGTCAAGACCACCCACAGTCCAGTGCCACTGTCCAGACCACCCACAGTCTAGTGACACTGTCCAGACCACCCACAGTCCAGTGACACTGTTCAGATACCTGCAGACACTGGATCGAGATCACCCACACTTCACAGTCCAGTGCAGGTTTGCAGCCAGACCTTCGGCAAGGGAGCCACGGCATTCCCAGGCAAAAGGCTCTCTAGCCCCCCCAAAAAAAAAAAAAAAAATGGCACCCCGGATTTAGGCCACTATTGTCTATTATATTCTGCAAGGCCCCTCGTAAATAGTCGATAAACGGGGACGTCGCCACCGATCTTTTTCGTGTGAAAGTCGGCCCAATGGGAGGCACGTGCCCTATCTGCCCTTCCCCTGGCTGCGCCCCTGGTCCATTGACACTGTCCGGTCCGTTCACATTCCACAGTATTTTGGTACCACTACGGAACAAGCAAGCATGACAATCCTTGGAACGTTCGAAATTGGTGACGAGTTCGTATTTACGAGCGAACGCGAAGCGCGAGGGAGTCCTCATTACGAGCGAGCGCGAAGCGCGGAGCGAGTCCTCATTGAATACCAGATTTTGTATCACATATAAGCGGCCGACCCGACCCGGCCCGGCCCGGCCCGGCCCGGCCCGGCCAGACCGCGACGTTGGTCAGAAGCTTATATCTTCTGAATCCCGCATCCGATTGACAAGCGGTTTTCGCCATCTGATAGCCCCATTCAATGAGATTATGATTATTTTCATTTTTTCTCATGTGATGGGTCAGCATGGCGCGTGACACGTGCCGCGTCAGGGGTG
>VOPJ01005381.1:0-112179 GCA_014673585.1 Semibalanus balanoides | reverse complement strand
TATTTTATAATATGACGAAAGGCAAGGAAGAGCCACCATTGCGTGGATTTGCCGAAATAAATGATACAATGATACAAAGAGTGATGGCGAGGGGCCGCACTGGGCGCAGAGAGATGGCGAGGGACCGCACTGGGCGCAGAGTGATGGTGAGGGAACGCACTGGGCGCATACAGATGATAGTGAGGGACCGCACTGGGCGCAGAGAGATGGCGAGGGGACCGCACTGGGCGCAGAAAGATGATAGTGAGGACCGCACTGGGCGCAAGAGTAGAGGGACCGCACTGGGCGCAGAGAGATGGTGAGGGGCCGCACTGGGCGCAGAGAGATGGCGAGGGACCGCACTGGGCGCAGAGAGATGACGAGGTACCGCACTGGGCACAGCGGGACGGTGTGTCACTGACTGGGGATAGAGGGACGGCTCGACAGAAAACTGGACAGTGGGGATAGATTAGGATAGTGATGATGATAGAGTGATGATGTGGGATTCGAACTCTAGAACGACAAGCTTATGAGGTCGCTAACTTTTGCTTACAAATTTGGAAACAAATGTCGATTTGTTTCTCTTGATATTTTTCTTGCAATATTTACGGGTTCACTCCATGCACATTGCACATTTCAACACAACAGCTGTGCCTCTGATTCCCGTTTTACTGACGCCCTCCCCTCCCCGCTCTCCCCGCCGGCAGGCAAGGCTACCGGCCTGGTGACCAACACTCGGCTGACGCACAGCACGCCGTCGGCGGCATATGCACACGTGCACAATCGCCACTGGGAGAGCAACACGGGCAACGAAAGCGGCTGCAAGGATATCGCCAGACAGCTGGTGGAGGACAAGCCCGGCAAGGACATCGATGTGAGTGGTACACACACACATAGACACACACACGCGCGCACACACTCGCAAGCACGGGCACACACGCACACCCACATGCACGCACACACGAGCGCACACACGCACGCACACACGAGCGCGCGCTCGATTTCTCTCTCCCAGGCAGGGGCGTCGCCACGAATTTTGAGGGGGGGGGGGGACGGACACTGTTGGACTCAGCCGTCGTTTAGGGCACTTTTTGGCATAAAAGGCACATATTTTTTTTTTCTTCCGATTTGCCGGCATCCTTTTTAATTATTAGAGTTACAAAAGCATTAAAAAAACGCAATAATTTACACATAGCATGCTACTGGAATATACCAACATGTATACGTAGTAATAACTTTATCTCAAACCAACTCGCCGCCAAGCCAAAGAGCGTCGGTGGCGAACTCCTATTGGCCGTCTATACGACAAACATCATATGTAGGGTGAAACCAGATTTCTTAATGTAATCTACACCTAAATCAATTTGGACAACCAAATTTAATGGAAATCTAAGGGTCGCCATTCTTTGCTCTTCTGTTCTACAAGCTAAATTCACAGATGTACTGAATTTGAGTCGTCCCAAAACTTCTGCCCCGCATCGTTTTGAGCTATGATAAAAATATTTGGCAAATAATACCTATAGATTCTTAGCCTAAATACCTTAATCGCAGTTCTAGCGGGGGCAGCCCCTACACTTTTTACGAGTGGGGGGGGGCCGAGTCCCTGCTGCCCCCCCACCAGTGGCGACAATCCGGGCCCTTTATCTCCGTTTTGGACCTGGCTCTCAGCGCCAAGGGCTCTATAGAGTATATAATCAAGTCCTTGTCCAATGTCCAAGTCCTGATTAAGCCCCGTGGCAAGCTGATCAAAGCTAGAAATAATCCTGTGTCTCAAAACCTGACTTAAGGCCGTTTGAGCTGAATCCAAAGCCCGTTTCCACTCAATACAAGACCCTCCAGTCTCCTCAGAGAGCCTCTGGCAAGGAGAAGATGCCTTTCAGGCCTCTCTCAGGCCTGGAACATGACTCTCTCAGGCTGGGCTGAGACTGGAAATGGTTTGATTTCTCAAAAAGTATGTACAGTCCGGTCTAATTATTATCTGTTCCCTTTTCGTTTCTATATAACTCATCTAATTTCATTTTCTGTGAAATATTGAAGGACTGATGTTATGGAAGCCATCGGGTACTACCTTGTAGGTACCTATCCACATAATGGTCCGTTGTATCAGTCCTTCATGTACACAGGAAATGAAATTAAGTTAGTTTTAATGACTAAAAGGGGAAGAATGGAAGATACATAATAACCGACTGACCGACCAAATACGGACAGAAACTTTCAAAATTCGATCCTATTGAGAATATCGCAAATATGCGTCGGATAGTTTATGGGGACCCTCCCCCCGCCGGATGCACCGTGTCTCGAAAAAATGCTCGGCTATGCCCCCTGATAGGGTTAAAAAGTGACCTCTTATTTACCGGAAAAAATTAGTTCAATTTCCTTTGGCACGAATTCAGAAGAAAATCAGTCAACTTTCTTGGGGGGACGTCCCTCTCCGATTTTTTTTTTAACTGGGGGGACGCGTCCCCCTGTCCCCCCCGCCTCCGACGCCCATGCCCAAAACTTTAAGTACAAAGAAATGACTCAACTATATATGATTGAAAATGACCTCTAATTTGACCTAATAATAAATTAAGTTCATATCCTTTGGACGAACTCAGCAAAAAAGAGTAAAGTAAGTCAACTTTCCTGGGGGGACGTCCCCCTCCAATTTTTTAACTGGGGGGTCGCCTCCCCCCGTCCCCCCGTCTCCGACGCCCATGCTCCCAGGCTTACACCAAATGCACCATGATCTACTGAGTTAACTCGATTTGGTGAAACAAGGAGCTTGTCTTCGTGCTAAACCATGAGCTGTATTGCAGTGCAGTCAAACATCTGGTAAATGTTGTGTCGTGTGGCTTTTGGTGCACGAGTTGTGTTTACTGTTTACCGTACTGTGGAGTGTGGCGCCATCTAGCCGGAAGTCAGCGACAGGGAGTCAGAGTCGCACGCCCGCCGCGTCGTGGTACGCAGCCCCCTGCAGTGTTCCCTGACCGGAAAATATTGGGACCTTTGGAACGCCTGTGTTGCTGGACGCCGGGGAACGGAACACGTGACGGTAGAACAGTAAACGAACGCTTACTTGCGGCTGTTTTACATGTCACGGTTCAGACAACTGAAATATTGAAGTTCTTTTCGGGCGTTTCATTCCTGAGTGACATCACGCAGCGCTATTTTGTAACGTCATCAGTGACTGTGACGTCATCGGTGACCGTGACGTCATCACCCTATATGTGACGTATTGCATGACGTCACCGACTCATCACTCACCACCCTATGTTTTCAGGTGCTGTTCGGCGGCGGGCATCAAATGTTCTTGCCGGTTACCGCTGCCAACCCGAAAGGGCGCGTCGACGGACGCGACCTCATCGACGACTGGCGCAACATGAAGGGCAAGCGCGGCCGCCGCCAGCGCCGCCACTTTGTCTCCAGGAAGGACGAGTTCGACGCGTTGGAGCCAGCCTCCACTGACAGCGTGCTGGGTCAGTAGAGAGGTCCCGGGACAGCGTGCTGGGTCAGTATTCACTATTCACTATTCAGTATTCAGGTCCGAGAGTGAACGGTGATACCAGAACTAGACCGGGTGAGAGGGGCCCGGTCATTGGTGTCAAAACAAAATATCCGTGCCACGATTGGAGTCCACTCGAAGCGTAGCGTAGTTATGGTAATAGTTTAGGTATATCGCAGGGGCGTCGCCACCGGGGGTGCCTGGGGAGCAGGGCACCCCCAGGTGCGCTCGAAACCCTCTTCGGCACCCCCAAGTTTGCAGGATTTTACTATTATGCCTATGGTGCCGGCTCCCCCGTAACCCTCGCTGGCTTCCCCATATCCCTGGTTGGCTCCGTCACTCAAAATATTGCGGCGACGCCCCTGGGTGCATGTATTACATTTCTAGTGCTTCTACATCGGGCATACTAATCAGGCATATTCAATAAGTCAAAATGACTCATTTACATAATTAACTAATAATAATTAATCGAATTAAGCCAGAGATTTTAAGCTGCTCCTTGATCCTATATTATCTCACATTAAAATCACGTACCCAGGTGAACTCAGCTACGGCTGTGCCTGCTGCAATACAATGAAGCGTCACACAGCGATGTTCCTGCTCAGGTCTCTTCTCCGAGAGCCATATGGATTTCGAGCGGGCACGGGACAAGGGCCCCGAAGGACAGCCTTCTCTCGCCGAAATGACCGTCAAGGCCATCCAGATCCTCTCACAGAAGAAACATAAACGAGGATTCCTTCTTATCGTTGAAGGTAAGCAGTCTTCGGAGCGGGCCATTCTCTGTTGTTAATTCATGCATCATAGCAAATTTATAATGTCGTCGCCGATGCAATAAGAACATGCTGCAACTTCGTTCGTTTGGTGGATACTGGCAAAAATATTACATTTTCACATCCTCTAATAATCCTTGACTAGATAATATAATCTGCCTGCATGAAGTAATCGCAATAACTCGTGTACATGATCTATCTAAAGGGCATGACAAGCTTTCTAAGCTACAAGAAACGTGTATGCCCGAACAGAAACCTGCATCACTGTTTTTAGCTTAATTTACAAATACGTGTTCTAGTAGATTCACGCGACACGCCAAACATACTGCATCGCGTCTTCTCTTATTATTTTCAATTGTATTGCTATTGTTTTTTAACCACTTAACGCGCCACCTATTTGTTTTAATTGTTTTTTGTTGGCTGCCGCTCCGTACCTACCTCATGCATTCGTTTCCGCCTTGTCTGTGCGTTACTCTCCGCTAACTGCATGTGCTCTGCCCTGTCTGTCGGGCTGTATGGTCGGTGGCCAGCGCAGGTGGTCGCATTGATCACGGTCACCACGCGAACTCAGCCTTCCACGCACTGACCGAGACGGCCGCCCTGGACGAGGCGGTGAAGGCTGCGCTGGACGCTGTCGACCTGCAGCAGACCCTGGTGGTGGCCACCGCGGATCACTCGCACGTGTTCACGTTCGGCGGCAACCGCACGGCGAGAAAAACGTCCATCATGGGTGAGTTGGCGTCCCTTATCCCGTCCCCACTCGCCTTTCACGCGGCACAGCGGACAGGGACTAAATCCGCCGCAAAGTTCGGGGACGATTGAAATAATAATAAAAACAACATGGGTTATTTCATCAAAAGCACTCGATTACAATTATTTCATAGAGCAACAGCTTGGATCCATCTCTGGCCGTCGAGACGGGGTTTGACCTCATTCGAGTAGGCATTTAGAGTTGTTAGACGGCCTCGGAAATTCACACAATTTTATAATAATTCTGACATCCCACACCCGTGTTTTTAATATCACGAATTCAAACATTTTCCGAACTTTGTTGCGGAGTTGAGTCCTCCCTCCCCACCCTTTCCCCAGCCACCGTGACCTGGCGCACCTGCTGCCGCCCTCCCGCGCAATTGACTGCCGCCCTCCCGCGTAATTGACTGCCGCACCTCTCGGTCACTTCCTGTCGCCGCCGCTGCGCCCTCCAGCCGGCCGAATGGACCATGCACACCACGCCAACAACGCAATACGCGCCCTGGACGAGGTGCTGGCCCTGGAGGAGGCGGTGCTGGCCGCGCAGCAGCTCACCAGCCGTCAGAACACGCTGACGGTGGTCACCGCCGACCACTCTCACGTCTTCACCCTGGGCGGTGCGCCGCGACGCGGCAATCCGATCTTCGGTGAGAAGAGGTTGCGACCGACAGGACGCCGTCTGCTGGCTGTTGTCTGTGCGTGGCATGCGACCTAACGCTGCAAGAGAGGCGCGTGAGGCCGCCACTGTGCAGCGGCTGTGATGGGCCTCGCTCAGAGACGATACGCGTTCGTGTTGTGCAAGGTGTGTGGTTTGTTTTTGGAATGCCTTTACTGCGATATGTGCCTGTGTTTAGGGTTTGTTTTCGTCGTTGGTCATGACACACGCACAGCTGCATGTAATGGAGAGTGCCTATTTTTGTTCGCGTGCGGACAGCACGTTTTTGAATGTGTGGTGTGTTATGTGCTCTCCTTCCCTCTTCTTCAATGTTTTCGACGTGGATGCCATTCGAACCATCTAGACAAGTGGTTCTCAAATCTCAAATAGGAGTACTAATAGCCTTATGTGATGCACATTTGATGGGCGGAGCTGATGGCCATTGGGCTGCTAAGTAAGGTATTAAAGATGATATATTTTATGGTTGTGCACAATGCACGTAATCTATCCCCGTTTCTTCTAATCTATCCCCGTTTCTGTTCCAGCTGTCACCATAATATCGCCAACAGTATCAAAATCGATTAATGGTAGCTGATGCTCAGCTTTGTGTCACGGTTTCCGTAATGTTTGTCCTACGCTGGGAACCTCTGTGGGAACCTCTGCTTTAGGCTAAAAACATCGGACATGTCTACTTATATTTTTGTCCCTAGGTGGCACTAGTAGTAAGCGCCGGGATTTATGCTGTACCGCATAGCTTGAAGCCGAGAACCACGGGTGAGGGAAGTATTTTCAAGTTGGGGGGAGGGGGAGGAACTTTTAGGCGGACCTGAGGTGGCAAAAATGATACAAAAAGAAGCGGTATATTGCTGTGATTGCCACCCGTTATATCGCCAACAGGATTTATCGCCATACATCGCCACCCGTTCACACGATATATCGCCGACGACATAAATCCCCGATATATCGCCATCCGTTCTGGATGCGACAAAGCCGGCGACTGCCTTGATCCATAATTTTGTTGGTGACCACTTTTCTTTTTTTAGACCCTGGTCGATTCACTCTCTGCTAAACGTCAGGAGAGCAGAGTCGAGATCATATATCTGTAATTACGAGTTTTGCATAAAAAACTCATGAAACACTCATGCTAAAAAACTGATAATGTTTTACTCTGTGGCGCCTTGTAATAATTCATGAATAGCAGCATTTATCTCCAAAGGGCAATAAACATTGTGAGCAAGAAATAGCTCTACCAACGTTACGACGAGACATACCTACCTATCCTATGACAGGTGTGTGCTGTATTTAACGAGTTTTCATGCTACGATAGTCAAATGTGCGGTGTTTAGATTGAAAGGTGCAAAACCAGCTCCAAATTAAATGCAGTTTGATTGTATTTTATTTGCATTTTGCTTGAATTTGCACCTTTGTTCTACAAAACATAAGCACATTTCCGTAGACAATGCCGTTGATCTAATTAAAAGTTAAAGGATCATGGTAAAAGACGGGGGAGGGCCGTCAACTAGCTCCAAAGTTGGGGGCACCCACCGGTTCAAAGTTGAGGGGGCGAGTTGCCCCCACGGTTCCCAAGTCCCTGCCGAGAGCTGTGATCTGTTCAATACAATGAGTGCGATGAAAATAATCACTATGGTCACCAAAAAGGGCAACCAATAACCATATCCGCGACGCTGAGAACCAACCACAGATCTCTAAAGTCTAAACTGTGCTTAGTAGTGCGCTGTACGCGGGGGCGGCGCCTCACAAATTTTAGTGGGGGAGGGGAGACAGGTGTTGGGAGGGAGGGGGCGGGGGGGGGGGGCGGTGTGATGGGGCGCCCCACTTTCATCGGGACTAATGATTAAAATCCTGCTCATGTGGGAGGGTGTTGAGAAGCGGAACCTGGAGGTCCCCCCCCCCCCCGAGGCGTTACCCCTGACTGTTGTACGTAGCAGCTAATTTTAACCCGCGCGGCGTAGGGGGGGGGGGGTAAATATTACCCCCCCTCACGTATTTCCGCAATAACTTGAAAACGGTAACAGATACGACGTCAAGTTTCCAGTACCTTATCCAGGCATAATTGACGTCTACCTAAAAAATTCATCGAAAAATTGAGAATTTGGGAGATAATGACGTTTTGATGACGTCATGTCATGCCATTTTTGGTTGAATAACGATAAAATGTTTAGCATCGTAGAAAACATGCTTTGAAGCAAATCGCAACGCCAAACTGTATAAGAAAAGGAAAATATTAATTCTCTACAAGATGGCAAAATTCGGTTTCCAAAATTTTGGGTTTTTGACCCCGAAATCCAAAAACTGATTTTTTCAGAAATTTTCCCCCAAAATTAAAAATTTCAAAGGTATCTTAAAAAACCGAATATATATATGAGACCCAACGTGTAATGAATACCCAGACCGAATTCAACCGTAATAGCTTTGTTTTTCAGTGACTAGATTGCTTCGCATTAAGTAGGTAATGACATCATTTTTTCAAAATAACGTTTTTTGGGATTCTTGACCTGATATAGATTATATAAATGTCATTTTTGTGTTTATGAGACAAACTAACCTATAAACATGCATTGTTTATTCATATTCGTCAGTTTTCAGTTTTGACCCTAGATGACCTGATATTGATCTTTGACGGGGTCAAGTTGTAAAAATGACTGTTTCTATCGATTCTTACGTGCAAAATGACCCCTAAAAAACATGTGTCACAAGGTTTTATTTGACCTCTTCGTGACAGTGACCTTTTGTGACCTGACCTTGTATTGTATTGTATTGTATTGTATTTACGTCTTTGGGTGATCCACACTTGCGGCGTGGCTATAATTGCCCAGCTCATAGATTACAAATTAAACATGTAATGGGCAATCATACAATCACATACACGAAACACAGTTTCACAAGAGTCACCGAGTCATGAGATGCCTACTGACAGCTCGATTAAAAACCTTCTAACGGGCAGTTGAGTCAGTTCCAAGGGCAGAGCGTTATACAGGACGGGTGCCCGTCGATGAAAACAGCGTTTTCCAGCATTAATACGAGACGCAGGGACGTGCAGTTGCGAGTCCTGCCTTGTGCTACGCTCTCGACGTGAACGGTTAGTGTGAAACACACTCGCCAGACACTCAGGCTCACCATCTCGCAGGACCTTATGCAAGAGGCGGAGAGTGTGATATTGGACAAGCTCGTCAGAGCTCATCCACCCAAGCCTCTGTCTCAGGTCGGATACATGGTCATATTTTGAGCGACCGAAGATAACACGAGCAGCAAAGTTGAGAATTTTTTTCTTTTTTTCTGGGGATTTTTTCGGGTTAAGGATTTGCCGCTGATCCGTTGCCGTAAACAGAGATACAATATCTCACCTGAGACACGACAAGCGGCCGTCACAAGCATTTCGACCACACGGGTGGGAACATAGCCTCAAGATGTGACAGGACCGGTGAGTGTGCCGAAGCAGCGCGGTCAGTTTGTAATGTGGACTATCCCAGCTGAGGCAGACTGGTCGAAAGTGACTCGAGATTTTTAGCTTCTGTGCATGTCCAGGACCACAAACCGCCAAAATGCACGGTGACGGGTGGAAGATGACGGATGTTTTGATGGCTACCAAAGGTGATGATTTGGGTTTTGCCAGCGTTGACCTTCAGGCCATTAGCGCGAAACCACTGATCGAGTGAGGCGAGACCGGTCAACAGCCGTGTGATCACCGCCTGCAGGTCAGATTTCGCACCGCTGACGAGTAACTGGGTGTCGTCAGATATTGGAACACATCAGTCCCGGCGCGAAGAGGACCAAATCGTTCGAAAACGAAAACAGAGAGTCCCAGGGAGGACCCTTGAAACACTCCCATGTTATTCGGAAGGGGCCCGGACGTGTGGCGCTGGTTTGTGTTGTCGGGGAAGCTGACGCTTTGAGTGTGACCGTGTAGGTACGACTGGAACCAAGGCGTGCAGATTCCGTGTTGGCTGAGCTTATCTAACAGCAGGGAATGATCGATGGTGTCGAAGCATTTGCTGAGATCGATTAAGCAGAGAATCGAGACTTCCCTCTTATCAGTGCGCTGAGGATACGGTCAGAGGACTGGACAAGTGCGGTTTCAGTGGAATGTGCCGGTCGGAGCCGTGCTGAGTGGGAGACAAAAGGTGGCAGGATGAGAGGAAGTAGTATAACTGTCGCTGTACAATGCGCTCTACGAGCTTGGCCATTGCGGGTACGATAGAGATTGGTCGAAAATTGGAAGGATTTGAGGAGTCGCCGGACTTGAAGATTGGAAAGACCAGAGAGTGTTTCCACGAAGCAGGGAAGTCGGAGTTTGCAAGACAAGAGTTGACAATGAACATGATGACATCGGCAATCGCGTCAAAGCTGGCTTTTAAGACTCGAATGCAAATGCCGTCATTGCCGCACGACGATGAGTTGCGCATGCTAAATAACGAGCACGACAGTACCTCCTGGCTGACAGGCGTCACAGTAAAGGTACGGGACACCACTCGGGGTACACGGCACGCTAGATCAGCTTAGCACCCCTCTCCGCGACCTCAGCGGCGACGCGAGGGCCGACGTCAACAAAGAACTGGTTAAGTTGTTCGGCAGGCATGGATGGCAGAACCCGATGGCCAGTCTTCTTGTCCCCCACAACACTACGCAGGTTTTTCCAGACAGAGGTGGGGCCCGCCTCCTTAATGCGCCGACCAATGTCGTCACGGGAGTCACGCCGGATAGCGGATCGCGCGGTCCGATTTAGGTCGCGATACTCCGCCGAATCACGGCCGAGAACCCTAAGCGCCTGGCGGCGGCGAGCCATTAGGTCTCTGGTGGCGTCAGACACAGGTGGTGCTGTGGGATTACGTATGGTGATGTCACGGATAGGTGCATGGCGGTCTATGATAGGCATGAATATTTGCATAAACGTGTTCCACTGTTCCGTAACGTCAAAGGAGCGGAACACCTGGCTCCAGTCAGTAGAGCTCAGATCGAGATGAAAAGCTGATAGGTCTAAACGTTTGAGACATCTTGAACGAACAATTACAGGCTTTCTCTACAGTTGATGAGCAAGCTAACTTTGGCACGATACCAAATAAGATTGAGCCGGGTTAGTCATACCAAAAATCTTAAAAACCTACCAACCCTGATATCGATGCTCGCAACGTTTCGATTTCATGATATTACATAAGAGGCATCAGGCAGAAGCCGTAAGTAAGTATTACACTTACCATTTCCATTCATATCACTTGCAAAACAAATATCTCCACCAACATTACAGCCGCTTAACAACAAACCTACTCAGTTTCTCCCGGTAAAAGTCTGCGCGCGTCTCAGTCACCGCCTCTGTCCTCCAGTGTCGCGTGCTGGCCCGTGACGACAACCCGTGCCGCCCGTGCCGCCCGTGACGGCCCGTGACGGCTCGTGACTCGTGACTCGCCGTGACGCGGCGCGCGCGACCCGATGTCACGGCCGTGTCACGCCGCCATGACACATGACGTCACGGCCGCTGATCGTGACGCCGGCTCGTGCTCTGTAACGCTGTGACGCCGGCGCGCGGTGTGACGTTGTGGCCCTCACACAAAGACAGACGCCGCTCGTCAGTTGGCGCCATCAGTGCGGCAAGTTTCTTGGCGCGCCAGCCCCGCGCGAGCCGCACGGCGCGCCGGGAAATCGGATAATTTGTTTTGCGCGTTCCTCGAGAGAGCCGAGGGAGGGGGGAAAGGCGAGGAGAGAGGAGCGAAACGAAGCGAGCGGAGACGAGGGAGTGTGGTATGTCAGGGCACTTTCCCTACAGTCCTTAAGTGTAACCACGTAACTCTAGTGACACTTGTTGCGGCCCACGCCGTTAGACGTCGTTCCGACTAACAACAGAGGCGTCTCATGCTCATTCGAAATATATATTGATATATTCCTAGACATCGCAGGAAGTTTTGAGGAGCCCGTCAGTGTCACAACACTCGGAGCGTTGGCGGTGTCAGAACGACTGCAGACCGCGGAGATCGGGTGGTGAGAGAGCCGTAACCGAGTATNTATTCGCAAGCAATGTCAATTCAAATAAAGTTCCTATAAAAACAGACGTTTCGACAAAACAGAGTGTCTTTGTCAGTGCTAATGGTACATATTTACGTTAGCAATCACATTAGTCAAATAATCACAGTATTTACAATATTTAAGTTACACAATCATATCAGCTTCAGGCAATCTGAAGATTTTTGATTTATGATCAGCTTTAGGCAATCTGAAGATTGCCTAAAGCTGATGTGATTGTGTAACTTAAGTATTGTAAATAATGCGATTATTTGACCAATGTGATTGCTAATTTAAATATGTACCATTAGCACTGCCGAAGACACTCTGTTTTGTCGAAACGTCTGTTTTTATAAGAACTTGCTTTGAATTGACATTATTTGCAAATACAATTATCATGTCTGATACTTTACAATGGCTGCTAATGTGAATATTCTGCACTTTCAAGTACATTTTCATTTCATGCTTCTTTAAAGTCTAATAGTGTTCGGCTTCTGGTACTCCTTTCAGCTTTTCTGTAGACTAAGCGTAATTTGAATGGCTCAATTAAAATAGGAGTTATTCACAAGGCTCTTTTCCGCTAAAAGCGACTATGCTGCAAAAAGCAGGGCTGGGAAACCATATAGGTTCTATTTTCTAACCACACTGGTGCGTTTTTCATGCGTTGCATTGCGTTCCGATCCTTCACGGCGGGTTTTACGTACGGCTGACGCGCTTCTCGATGCGTCTCGACGCGTTGTGTTGCGTCTCGACGCGTTGTGTTGCGTCACGACGCGGATGGCAAAAAGTCAGCTTGTTTGCAGTTTGGTAAAGCTATTATTTGTGGAATATTGGCTGACAGAGCGAAACGCAACGCAAGAAAAACGCACCCGTGTGGGGCGAGCCTAGCTGTGTGTCACCGCTAGAATAATGACGTCACAAGTTTGTCACTAGCTTTTTTGGTAAATTTTGATAATTGTCCAAGCACAAAAGAGTTTATACGGACAGATGAGGGTAATAATGTGTTCAAATATTGCCTTAATGCACTATGCTGCTGCTTTTACAATGCTGCCACCTGTTATGTTGACAGAGGTGAGCATTTGCAAAGTTGTGGTACTTACTTATACGTTCCAACTAAGATTGTCAGTGATGCCTATATATTTGTCACCGCTTAGAAAGGCAGAATGCTAACGTTCACCAGCCCTGGCAACATGTGATGGGCAGTGACTGACATCCACACTTCACCAAAATACCTCAGCTTTTGCATTTGCAGTGTTGTTTCAATACAGCTTGAACAAACTCGTCACAAGCCCGGCAGTTGCTGATCCAGTGGCGCGTTCCAAGTAGCTTATATCTACTCCGTGAGTGGTTTTAGAAGAAGGTACATACATGCGTGTCAATTCTTCTCCTCCGGAAGTCACTAACAAAATCAGCTCTCAATAAAGTGCCAAATGCTGCTATTCAGAGACACATTCACGTGGCGAGAATACTGAGCAGTGTTTTACAACGTTTCTGTACATTTTTTTTTTTTTACAAAACAACCATCATTGAGCCTGCCGCCTACACATGGACGGTGATGCAATTAGATGGCGGAGTCTTGTCTCGTTTCGTGTTGTTTTGTCGTTTTACGCAATTTTCAGAATACATTATGCGCCGTTTTGTCATAACAGATGTTTTGTCTCTGAGATGAATGGCCTTGTTATTAACTTTCTGGAATATGGCAAACAGAACATTTATGAATGTCGAACTGGTCATCCTTAATGCATTGCTTCGGTTTTCGCTGAAGCAAGATTAAGTATACCCTGTAAGAAACGCGCTTAAGCAGTATACAAACAGCAAGTTAATTCCGGGGTAAGGAAACCGCAAACTAGTGTCTGAAACGCAGAACGCTGTCATTCCTGAATGACATTGTTTTTTGGACGATTATGTTGCAACAGCCTCAAATTGGCACTCGCTGTACAGCGATCATTTCGCAGCACTGGCGGTGAAGCAAACAACACCCGCCCTGCTGCATATACAGATATATGGTGGCGACATTCAGCGATATATAGCGACATTTAGAGACATTTAGGGACATGCGGCGATAGTTAGGGAGACACCACCGGCTAGCAGGTTTGTGACAGCCTGTTTACTGTCTACTCTAGGATAGTGACGCGACTGAGTAGAGAGCTGCAGGAGTTCAGTGACGCGACTGAGTAGAGAGCTGCAGGGAGTTCTAGTCTGCGGCTGGTCATTCCTTTAAAGAGTCACAGCCAACTGACAAATTTATTGCAAACGAGGCAGGCACACAATAGCCGTTTTCAGTAAGGATGTATTTTTACCCGGTAGTACCCGGTAGTACCCGGTAGTACCTAGTAATATTCGTTTATCAATTTTATTATACAAAGAAAACTAACGGGAAATTTCGAATTGTAAGAGCAGATAATTGTATATGAATTCATACAATTTCAATTGATACGAACAAAATCTGGGAAAAGCCGTGTTCCTAGACTCAATTACCCAATACGTACGAAATATTACCGGGTATTACCATATGCCGAGCAATGTAAAAAGCATTAACGCGTGGAGTGATT
The DNA here is from genome assembly GCA_014673585.1 of Semibalanus balanoides. NCBI lineage: Eukaryota > Metazoa > Arthropoda > Thecostraca > Balanomorpha > Balanidae > Semibalanus > Semibalanus balanoides. Next base: position 97,977 of record VOPJ01005381.1, on the reverse strand, counting down.
ATTTTCCGCACTATGCACTGGCATACCACACTAGTGACATATGGTAAAAGACTTACTCAACTCTGCTGTGTTTGTAGATATTTGTGTTATCATATGTCTCAGTATGTTTATAGCATTAGCGCGAGCGTGTGGTAAAAGGTTTTCGTCTCTCAGATAATCAATGTTAAGTCAATTGGTCAAAGCTTTCGGCCCGCCGGGCATTTACATTTTACCAACTATTTTAACGCAGTTTCCATAACGGAGGTAGACAATATATATATAATACCCCACTTTCGACCGATATAATTTATTTAAGGGTCTCGGTCGTTGAAGGGACCTCGGAGTCCTAAAAGAAAATGTATCGGCCCCCGTGTGGTATTTAATAATCTCGGCGTTTTTCAAAACTACTGCGTTCGCTTCGCTCGTGCAGTAATACAAAATGCCTTGATCCACAAACAATCTACTTGACCAATACACGCCGAGCATGTAAAAAGCATTAGCGCGTGGAGTGTGGTATTTTCCGTCATTATGCACTGGCAACGCACTGGGAGAACAATATGGTATACAGACTTACTTCACTCTGCTGTGTATGTAGATATTTGTTGTTAATCATATGTCTCAGTATGTGTTATAGCAATTAGCGCGAGCGTGTATGGGGAAAAGGTATTTCGTCTCTCAGATAAATCATGTTAAGGTCATTGGTCAAAGCTTTCGGCCCGGCCGGCATTTACATTTTAACAAACTATTTTTAACGGCAGGTTTTCATAAACGGAGCGTAGACATATAATAAAATAAATACTACACTTTCGACCGATATAATTTATTTAGGTCGGCCGTTGAATGGACTCGGTCCTAAAAAAAAATGTATCGCCGCCCGTGTGGTATTTAATAATTTCGGCGTTTTTCAAAATTACTGCGCTCGCTTCGCTCGTGCAGTAATAAAAAACGCCTTGATCACACATCTTACTTACCATACCGTGAAGGCGCCGAGCAATGTAAAAAGCATTAGCGCGTGGAGTGTGGTATTTTCCGCATTATGCACTGGCATACCGCACTGGAGACATATGGTAAAAGACTTACTAAACTCTGCTGTGTATGTCATTTCACGTTGAATTCACGTTGAAATTACTGCACTCGCTTCGCTCGTGCAGTAATTTCAAAAAACGCCTCGATCACAAACATCTACATACCAGCATCGTTCAGTAATGCTTAATACCAGCATCGTTCAGTAATGCTTAATACCGGGTACTACCGGGTAAAACTAAATCCTTCATGAAAGCGGTTAGTATTGGGTGGAGATGCAGTGTCGTTGTCCATCTTGATAAAACATCAGTTTATTTGACAGTTGGATGTGGATGCCTCGTGACAATTGACTCGTGGCTAAGAAGTTTATATTTTTCTGAGCAGTTATGAAATGTTGAGGGTGAAAATCCAGTGACTTTGCCGCATATCGCATATTATGTTCACTAAGTGTGAGTATTGTGAAAAAGGTTTTGTCGAAAAGTTGCCTGTAGCCAACAGTGGGCTTGCAAGATATAAAACATATTTAGAATCAGTCCACCCTTTTGCAATGGAATGGACGGTAGTAATAAACAACTAAGCATACTTTTATTTAAACTATTCTTCCATCAATACAAGACACACATGACTTATTCCTTCACAGTACCCAACAACTCTTAGGAGATCAATACATAAAGAAGAAGAAAAACACTCAGCTGCCATCTTGCTAAAAAGCCAACAAAATGCTTACAAGCATTCTTTAACTGGCTTCGCAGTGACACTTAAAAGTGGACACAAGATCAAACCCAAATCCACATACACGTCTTGCTTGTTTTGCAAAAGCCACAATTTGTGTGTAATAACGTATATGCTCCCTCGCTTAAAACATATTTCCTTGGCCGCCTTGCAGTGACGCAAAGTGATCATAAACCGATAAAGCATGAATTAACCAGCGTATTCCCCTTGTTTTCAGGATGGAGCTCTCTGGTGTGTCATCTCTTCGTCGCGTCTCCCGACTACGTGTCTCCTGCGTCGCGTCTCCGGGCTACGTGTCTCCTGCGTCGCGTCTCCCGGCTACGTGTCTCCTGCGTCGCGTCTCCCGGCTACAGGACGACGTCTCCTGCTTACCTGACGGGCATCTCGCGACCATGTCACGTGATCATGTCACGTGACCTGGTACCATCAGTGGCACAGCCATTGTTGTCCCGTAGCCTAGCAAGGCTCCCAGAGGCTCCCGTGGCCTACCGGGCTCCCTGTGGGATCATTACGGTGCAGACGTTATTCTGTTTGGCTACAGCCAACAGAATAAACAACATGGCTACAGCCATGCAGTCATCCATACTAATGACTGCATGTCAATCAATGGACAGATTGTTTGGAGAGATATGTTTGATGTTACTCTCAAAATTATACATGTTCCATTTCGCTCTGTGTTCACTTCATTGAAACAGTAGCGATTTGGGTAACTTAATTATATTTTTGTTCTTTTTCATTTTTATTCAATAATCACTATCAAACAACTCTTGCCAGCTGTTACTCGGCCATCTTATCAGCTCAGTTGTCATCACAATTGCGCATTGCACAATGCGGGCTTTCTAGCAAGCACAAACAACCTCAGTTAACCTCGCCAGCCATCATCAATCATCATCTACCCTCTTTATAATCAGCTAACTTCATCTTTCTTGGATCATCGTTCATTTTTGCAATACAAAACTCACATTCGGCCATCTTGAGATATGGGAAAAAATCATCCGACGGTCGTTCAAATATATACTTGAACGACCGTCGGATGTTTTTTTTTTCGCTACAAGCACTGAACGAATGCGTTAAAACACATGTGTCTACCATCGGGACGCTTAAGCAAAGCAGGTGTACCTAACGTAGGTATTCGCTTGATCTATGAGGATATTTGTTACTCACTATCGCTTCGTGTGATGACTGGTGAGTGGTGACTTGGTGAGCCGCTTGTTGGCTTTAGCTGTTAAGTGTTTTGAATGAGAAGCTTCGATTGTTTATTGCTAATGATGAACAGTGGTTGCTCACAATATGTATTCTTTGATGGATGTGTAAAATTAAATGTAACATGAATTTCTCGACGAATTCAGCTTCGTATTTTCTAACAGAAATTGAATTTAATTTGTTAGCTTTCAGAACACGTTTCGGTATGTACGTACAGTCGGTCTATTATGTATCTTCCCTTCTTTAGTTTGTAAAACTCTTCTAATTTCACTTCTGTGTACATGAATGACTGATACAAGGGAACATGTGGTATCTCCCTAGGTAGGTACCACATGATCCCTTAAATCAGTCCTTCACGTACACAGAGAAGTGCAATTAGATGAGTTTTAGAAACTAAAAAGGGGAAGATACATAATAGACCGACTGTACATACATACAGATACAAAATACATGTTCACGTTGTCGAATTTGTGTATGGTATCATTTCCAACTTTAATGGTTACTGTATTGCATCGCGGGCTATACAACAGAGACTATCATGGGTGCCCAGACCCCAAGCCCAGCCCAGCCGAAACCCATGAACACCAAGCCCAGACCCGACCAGAACGGCCATTCAAATGATAAATATTGGATACCCATGCCTATTGGGGCCCATTCAGATAAGGCAGATAATTATTTTCACAAAATTCGCAACTTTTACCCTAGCATGTTGACTTTTATAATTTTAACGATAAATAATATTAGGCACCTGTGTGTTGCTGCTGATTTGAACTTATCGAACACTTTGCGGTCAACATTATCATATTGGATCAGACCTAGGATCAGACATGGTTTAAAAAATCTGACTGCCCTATTACTTAACACGATTTATTGTTGTCATATAATTGCCAAAGTCTATTGTTTAAGTGTCTTATATCATATAAAAAACATATTTACCTGGTAAAACATCTGATTATCAAATAATAAAAAATCTTAGCGACATTATTCCAAAATTGCCATACCCATGCCCGCCCAGTACCCATGAAAAGTAAAAAATACCCAACCCAGACATTTGGAAGAATTGAGTGGGGGCACCCATGGGTGCACCCAGCCCCTGATAGTCCCTGCTATACAAACAGGAGCTTATGTTACATAGGAATTTCAAATGTCAGCTTTCATTTTAGTTTTCCTCTGCTTATGCTTAGTGGTGGATTTACTAAAATTCAAACAATGGGTACACCATTTATGCCATGTATTTATATTTTCACACAAGCTGCAAGCTGGTGGGTAAAATTTTTGGGTTAATGGTTGAATTTTTTCATCTTGGTACGTTCTTTACTCGAAAACATTACATATCATATTATATCAATATTAAAATGAATTCCAATTCAAGGAAGGTGGTGGTCAAAACGTATGCAGGTTGGGCAAAGCTCTAAGTGGCAGCGGCGATGTCACCACCAGGTTAGAGCTTAACAAACTCGCTGTAAGATAGTAACTGCGCCATATCGATGGCATAGCTTAGAGTCTACGCAGCTGGTTAGCGAAGACCCATGAACACTATCCAAACTAAAAGCTCTGAGAGGATTAAACAATTGTAGCGGAGGCATGATATTGTGCAGTAAAAAGACATTTTATGTGTGCATTTATTTATTTCATCTTCCCATGTAAAGCGTGAATGGGGAGGTGTTCGGTGTTTAACGCGTTCGGTGTGCAGTTCTTGGTGTAAGATGTTCAACCACTTCTGCGTACAGTACTCATGACATTATTGCTGAGTGTCTCGTAATATTAACATAGCTTTTGTTTCATTTTTGCCTTAGTCTATGTGAACACACAACACACACACACACAACACATTGTCACACACACACACACACAACACCACATAGTCCCACACTACACACACACATATATATAGATATATATATATATATTATATATATACTTATATATATACATATATATATAATGTAGTTCATATAAATAATATGAATATATGGTTGATATAGCACATTTGTTGTAAAGCTAATTTGAGTCTGAGAAAATGTAAGGCAGATGAAGTATCAAAACGCTTCTAATCATGTGCTGTTTCTAAACGGGTCATATAAATGTACTGTGTTGAAAGAAAACAAATGTACCACATTTTAAACTTGAATAAGTTAACAAATATGCAATATATACAAAGTTGCATCACACCATTTTGAAGAACAACTCATGACATTGCTATCCAACGTGGTTTATACTTGTACGCTATATACACTCTTTACCGCAGCACGTGTTGAGGAAATGTTAATTTCCTTGCAAGGCACAGATCGGCTCGTTTTTTCAACTTTAAAGACGAGTTGGAGTACCGTCTCTTTGCTGTTATTTCGAGAATCTCTTCCTTATAACTTGTTTCGGTTCATCCAGTGTCTGGAGGTCATCTTAATATACCATGGACTTGAGGCTTTCCCTCCCACAAACAAACAAGGGGGCCAAGTCAGGAGAGTCAGCGTGCCAAGCACACGTTATCTTCCGGCAGATGACGCCAAGGGGGCCAAGTCAGGAGAGTCAGCGTGCCAAGCACACGTTATCTTCCGGCTGATGACGCCAAGGGGGCCAAGTCAGGAGAGTCAGCGTGCCAAGCACACGTTATTTTCCGGCTGATGACGTGGCCAGGAAATAAAGTTGACACGAGAATGATGTGGTTGACTGTGGTGTCGATTGTTGTTGACAGTAGTAACGATCAGGGCAACTGTTGGCTTCAGCAGGATGGGACAGCACAATTGCATTACTGTAACAACACTGTGATGGCGGCACATCATCAGCCGGAGACGAGATATGCTTGGCCCGCACAATCTCTCGGTCTGACCCCCACAATGACTTGTGCTAAGATATACCTCAGGATGATCCCACGAAACTGCGAGAATCGAGACAAAGCATCACACGAGATACTCGAAACATTGGCAAACGAACGTACTCCAACTCATCTGTGATGTTGAAAAAACGAGCTGATCTGTGCTTCGCGGGAAAATGAGCACTTTTTAGCCTGTGCTGCGGTGAAGAGTGCATATAGCGTACAAATGTATAACGTGTTGGAAAATATGTCCACGAACTTAGTTAAAAATGGTGTAATACAACAATGTAGGTATGTGGCACATGTTTTGGGATTTATTAAAACCAGAAATGCTCAACACATTTGCCCTTTCCACTCTTTCCTCTTTGAAATACACAAGAGCCCTCAATTTTATTTGGTTAGTTATCTTATCCCATCAGCAGCTTCCCTCAAATGAATGTGCTAATCTTCTCATCAGGCAGGCTGAGACACTGAAATGACGCTGTCGCTGTTCCTCTGCCCCATCAGACAGGCTGACAGATAAGGTGCTGTCGCTGCTCCTCTGCCCCATCAGACAGGCTGACAGATAAGGTGCTGTCGCTGCTTCTCTGCATCCCGGTGCGGGGCACCAGCGTGCCACCAAACTGTGAGCCCGTTGTGGGCACGACGGTGCTCCACTGGCTCCGCTGAGGAGCAGCTACAGTCTGAATCTGAACCTGAATCGGCAGTCGTGATCTGAATCTGAATCTACGTGCCGCTTACCTCGGCTTGGTGTAGAGTGACCTATGTAGGGCGCTGGTCACGTTCCGTTGCGCTGACTGCTGGTTTGCGTCGTGTATACGTTGGGTGTTATTTGGTTGTTGCGGAATACATGCTGCTGAAGCGGTGAAGTTGGTGGTGTGTTTGGGAGTGGTGGGGGTGATTGGTGTGCGGTCGGAAGAGGCGCAGGCCACGAGCGTTTGGTAATTCAGTTTGCGATTCGTAACAGGTTTCGCGCGAATTTCATAAAACAGCGCAACAAATCATCACGGAAGGTGGATATCAAAGACTGGTTTGATATTTTTTAATGGGTAATAAACCATCCTAACCGAAAAGATGGCGGGTTCCTGAATACCCCTATTAGTGGGCAGTGGCGGGGGAGGATTTGTCCCCCTTCCCCACGGATATCTCGAGATCCACCCGTCCATTTTTTTAAATCTAAAACGGCACTCGTTTTCTCTCAACACAATATGTATTTCCTAAAAATATTTGTATCTTTAATAGGAGGCAGCAGGGGGCAAAAACTACAAATTTTAGAGGACGTTTTTTATTCCAAAACAGCGGCCTTATTTTAAACTGAATTTTAACGTACTAAGGGGATTCGGTCGGTATTAAATGGTTATTTTTTATAAAGAGTTATGAAAGTTGATTTTGACAAACACAAATCATAGGTGATTGCAGGTCACTCAATATGAGCAATAGAAACGGTTTTGATGTTTTGTTTTTGACAAATGAAACTTTGCGTTATTGTGACAAACAAAACAGCTATAAAACAGATTTTTCGCCATTGGCGGTGTGAGGCCAGTGCAAAAGGAGGTCAAATACATAAAATATTAACCACAGGCAAGCTGCTATCATAAACAAGTTACTGATCAAATATAGCTCCTTTTTGGAAATCGTACTTCATCATAGGCATATCGAGGATCCAAACTGGGGAAGCACAATACCTTTTGATTGACATGTTTTCTGCTAATATGATAATAGCTAGTAAATAGTGACTTGCAACTTCAATTCGCATTGGTTACCCCTATTTTGTTTACCCTACATGACTGGCCTCGCCTTTCACCATATAGGTAATGTAATCGTTCGCTTAGTAACCTCTGGTGCATGTTTCATCCGAAAACTGCAGTATGCTTTGTCATTGTAGGCCCATGCATCGTAGTTTCTTTGCAATAATATGACCCACTTTTTCGATTTATGAGTGCACCTCTGCAAACAAATGACTTCATTCTCTCCCCTGGCTTCATATGTGCATATATTATTACAGTTTAAATGTATGTTGCTCCATAATCGCTGGCATATCTTCATCATCATGCCAGTCAATCCCTTTTCCTGTGCCTGAGCACGCCCCTGCAACATTATATACAATACAATATGCAAATAAGGGAAGTAGAAACTATCGTTTGCATCTTCATAGCTCTATTTGTGCCCCTTGTGTACATTGCTTTATTGACTGCCAGCCGAGAGTTTCATTTTTTCCTGGAAACCTCCCCTTTTCAAGTCCCTGAAACCGCCTGTGCCACACTATATTCTTTATAGTTAATTAAAGGGAATGTGCCTACTCTTTTGAAATGTCAAATATATTTTTCTTACGGTAAGAAGCTATTGCTTTGATTATTGGTTACGATATAGTTCACGTCTGGAGCCCCTTTAGTTGAATTTTTACTTATATTCTGTTTTGCATTTGTTTTGTTTNTGTGCTCAAAGTTGGTGGGAAAAAAGACACTCTGTCCTCCCAACTTTGAAGTTGGGGAGGGGACATGTCCCCCGTCTCCCCCGCTGGCGGAGCCCATGAACGTAGGTCGTAACGGTAAATGGCAATAAGTTGAACGGTTTGGTTTCAGGCAGATAGGACCTCCCAGAGCCTGGGTTCACGGGTTTGCCCGCCGCCCGTGCGCACCTCTAATGTAGATCGGGCGGCGGCGGCTGCGGCGCGTCAGCCGCTGCGCTGAATCCCGTCAGAATCTCGCAAAGCATCGCGCTGTCTCGCGGTCGGCGTGGTGTTTTGAGACGCCGGCGACTGCGAGGCGTCGTTAGCTTTCTGCCGGTGGCCGCGTGCGGACGATTCCGCTGTTGATTCCGACGCGTGAATTCCTCAGTGGTGACTGGTGTTTCGTATGCGGTGATCGGAGGGAGCCAGTGCGATGGAGCCGGGAGAGGCTGCTCATGCGAATGGCCTCAACGGATACTCGGCGACGCCCGATCCAGGCGACCAGACGCCGGTAAAGCGGCCGGCTTCACCCCTTCAACAGCAGGTAACAACACTAAACGCTCACTAACGAGTAACGCAAGCTTAATTTAAACGTATTTTCATCATGCTGACACATTGACATTGCCAGTGACGTCTCCCGATGGTGCGTTGACCGCGTTCCAATGCGCTGTCGGTCCGAAATATTCCCGGTATGTCAATGCCGGCGACGCACCAGTATCAGAGCGGCGTCTGTCAATAGAGGTCAGATTGGCGTGCGCCGGTTCGTGGAGCGTCTTGGCTTGGCGGCGCGACGCGGCTTGCAATAACACCGCGCTGTTTTGGTGTAATTGTGCTGAATGCGAAGCCACCGCCACCTGTTGCTCCAAACATTCTATCTTAAAGAGACACGTGTGTGAGGTTTAATGGGTTGGTCCCATAGACGCCGGAACCGAGAGCCGGGGGCGGTGTGGACCGTAGCACTGCAGTCTGCACCCACCTGTGGCTGAACATACCTACCTACCATTAGGCAGGGGCGTAACGTAACCACCACTGGGGGCACCGGGGGGGAAGGTGGCTACGCCCGCCTATCACCTATGTCATTATGCCTAAAATCGCAGACAGGGCAAGAGAAGAAGGGTAGTAAATGAAGAGATTGCTGCTTTGTTCTGCATTCTTACACTTTTGCGAGCTTTAAATAATCTCGCCAGCATTATTATGGAAAACGACGTACCTATGACATGCCTTAGCACAAACTAAAAAAAAAAAATGGTGGATAAAATGGAAATGGATCGGGTTTAGGTAATCAGTTACCTAGGCTATATCCCGGTATCATTTATCTTTGATCGCTTCTCGGCGATTATGGGCATTATTATGTCTTGGTCGTGTCGGATGAGTGGTGAGCTTTTTTCCTGCGATATGATCCGATCCAATCAGCAATAATTGCCGTCTATCAGAAATAGATACGATTTAGTCTTAATGATTAGTCTTAATGATATCAAACGTTACTTTGAGCATAATTAGGGAAGAAAGTAGTCATTTTTTTGTGGGCGGGGGAGATACTGTGTATCCATAATATCCCGCGAGCTTCTCGGTTCAATTTTTAAGTATTCTTGTTTCTTTCGCCATGTGGCATGTTAACCTATATCAAGCCCTAGGCCTAGATACTTAATACTTATATCCAGCCCTAACTTATATCACGAAGAAGGCCACCGGCCCGAACAATATATTTTTGATTTTAATTTTCTACCATAATATAGTATAAGGTTTAACTTTTCTCAACTTGTTTAGTCTTTTTGAATTTCCTTTAAAAAGTTAAATTCAATTTAACAAGCTTTAAAATACAAATAGATATGCTCAAAACAGCATTGCTTACCCGTTGCTTATATCTTTATTTTGCGAAACCCCAGCCAGAAGAAAGCTTTTAAAGCATCTTTAAAATTTGTTTTGACGGACAGACCCGTAGCGACTCTGAGTCGACTCAAGTCCAACTCAACAGACGAAGAACCGACTCAACTATTGACTAAAGTGCTGTTGACAAAAATGAATCGACTCGACTCTTTGTCTTGACTCAAGTGCTGTTAATATGGGCGCAAATCGACCTTAGTAGTCGGCGCGCCCAAAAACCCCAATAAACAAACAAGTGAGGTTGATAAAAATTGAATCGACTGGACTCAAAAATATATTTGAGTCGACTCAAATTTGACTCATCACAAGTTTCATTTTTACTTGATGTTGACAGGGGGTGGGGCTGGGTGTCAGACAAATCGCATTTTATATAATGTAAACTAATTTGATCAGGGGAAGGACGTGAACCCAGTACTCCCTGGCTATTTCCCTGGTGCATTTCACTCAAATGTGTTTGAGTCGACTCAAATCTGACTCATAACGGAAGAACTGACTCGACTCTGGAGTCTGGAATTAAGCGCTGTTTCAAACAAATTGAATCGACTCGACTCTTGACTCTAGTGCCGTTTTTTATAATTGAATCGACTTGACTTATGACTCATCCAAAAATGTCTGACGCATGAGTCAATTCGTGACTCAACTCTGAGTTTGTTACAAGTCTGAGTCTGACGAACGCCATACAACTGCAGCAGTTTTGGCGTCCAGATTCCCTTAATCACCACCAACACGGCACCACCTCTTAAAACTGTACCAAACGATCGTAACGACCATTCAGTTTACTTTCCTCAAATTTGGTATAATTCATGAGCATGAAAATCATGGCAATACCTCCTTAATGTTTACTGAGCTACATCGTTAATTTTCTTGTAATGGAAGCCTATAAATATCTTCTAAACGTTTACTTGTCTGTATTTGGTCAATTTCGTAGCCTAGCAGTGTCCCAAAATCCCATTTCTGCTTGGGTGTCAGAGTGGGAATTCAAGCAAAAAACAAAAACAGCTAGTGGACAATTTTATAGAAAATGGAACAATATTGAGTTTTGTTTTGAATATAAAAACAGCAGTTTTCGTTTAAATTATGTACTTTTAGTCAATATTTTTGTCAGAACAGGGGCCTAGCTTCTCCAGAAAAGTGGGTTTAGCTTGGAAAAATCGTGCAATTGCCATCAAAATACACAAAATACATATTTATCCCCGGGTTTGACCTACTTCCTCGTCTCAAGTGGGGGGGGGGGGGCTGAAGGCAAGCTAGGGGGAGCTGAAGCAGTTTTGAATTTGTGTTTCATGTCCTGGTCCCAGAGAGTAAAAACCATAGCATAGGTGGACATGGGCGCAAAGTGACCTTAGCAGTCGACGCGCCCTAAAGCCCCAATAAACAAAAGCATAGGTGGACACTCGGAATGCACAATTGTATTGTAAGGAAATGTAAGTTTTTATGCAAAAATACTTGGAAAAAATACGAATACTGATTTGCAGTATTTATTAAGTCCTTATGAGGAAAATGGAATACTTTTCTCTACAATGCTGATAAGATCAGATGAAAAGAGATAAAATTTCCAGGGAAAACTAAGAGAGCGAAGTTCTGTGGACCCAGAAAGTCCAGAAAATGGTCGAAATTCCAAGACTGGGCTGAAGCCCAGTCTTGAATAGTATACTAAATACGCTTGTCATAATATCACAATTCAAAATTTGAAACTGGAAAATTCACTCCTACAATGAGGATGAGAGTGGAATATTATTCACATTGGGTGTCATTTCCCACCCAAATTGCCAATTTGTGTGACCCTTCGTCTCCACCGTCGTCGGGGCAAGAGCCGTCTGCTGGATTACTGGATCACACAGCAGCCCTGGTCGTCTGGCAGGTCGTCTGGCTGATACAGACATACAAGCAGCCCCTGGTCGTCTGGGGCAGCCGTCTGTGCTGATACAGGACATACAGCACCCCTGGTCGATCTGGCCCAGCCGTCTGCGCTGATACAGACCATAACAGCAGCCCCCCGTCGCCTGGGTGCAGGCCGTCTGGCTGATTACAGGACACAACAGCAGCCCCTGGTCGCCTGGGCAGCCGTCTCTGATACAGACCCACAGCAGCCCTTTCGTCTGGGCAGGCCTCTGGCTGATACAGGACACCTACAAGCAGCCCCTGGTCGCCTGGGCAGTCGTCTGGCTGATACAGACACCACAGCGCCCTGTCGTCGACTGTTGTTTTGATGGGCGCAGGCACGCTGGACTGATACAGACAACAAGCAGCCCCTGGTCGATCTGGGCAGGCCTCTGGTCTGATACAGGACACACAGCAGCCCCTGGTCAGTCTGTGGCAGCCGTCTGGCTGAGTACAAGACACACAAGCAAGCCCCCTTACGTCTGGGCAGGCCGTCTGGCTGATACAGGACACACAGGCAGCCTCTCGTCGTCTTTGGCAGCCGTCTGGCTGATACAGGAACACAGCAGCCCCTGGTCGTCTGGGCAGGCCGTCTGGCTGATTTACAGGTACATACAGCAGCCCCTGGAGTCCGTTCTGGGGACAGGCACGTCTCCGCCCTGATAACAGGACATACAGCAGCCCTGGTCGTCTGGGACAGCGCTCGTACCTGGCTGATTTACAGGACACACAGCAGCCCCTGTGTCGTCTGGGCAAAGCTAGTCGGCTGAGTCACAGGACACACCATCACGCCCCTCGCGCCTGGCATGCAGTCTGGCTGATACAGGACATATCAGCGTCTGCTGATACAGCAGCCCTGCGTCGTCTGGCGTCGCCGGGTCCATATAGGACGTGCAGCGGAGTTTTCCGGATGTAGTTATGTGGTTCCGGAGTCTATACCCCCGCTGAAACATCCATCATTCAGACGGCTATCTGAGTCTGAGATCTTGTGACATGTAAGGAGGGGGGGGTAACGGATCTGCCGTCCAACCGCCCCCTTCCTGTCCCCGTCCCTCCCCTCTCAGCCTGACCCGTTCCCGGCCCCTGCCCTGGCCCCTTCCTCAGTCCTGAACCTGTTCCTTGGCCCCGTTCATCCGGCCCTCCTCACGCCTGACCCGTTCCTGGCCCCGTTCCCGGCCCCTTCTCAGCCTGACCATGTTCTGCCCCGTTCCTGCCCTGCCCCCCGACTCCTTCCTGCGCTGCCTACACGCCGCCTCCGCTCTGCCCCTGCGACATACAGCAAGGAGCGAAGTCACTGCCAGACTCGGTCCGGCTAACAGCTTTATACAAAGCCTGGATTATGTATGCCAAAATATGAACTTCGCGATACGGAGCTGCGCAAACTGCCAACATAATTCCGTGAAGATAGAATGTATAAGTTGAGACATTACGTGCCGATCACTGCAATTTGCACACCAAAGTGGTGTATATAGCATGGGACATACATGTTTTCAGAGGTTGATCATGGTAAATGAATTCAAACGACCCATGTCAAACATTTATGTCCATGCTGTAGACTTATTCTTGAACTCTACCTCAAGTAATAGCATTGTAATCACTGTATCCTTCAATGAGCAACCGTTGGCGGTGTGGTAGCATGGGCTTGTCCCCCCAAACAAGCGGGGGGATGTGGGGGGATGTGGGACGCGTCCCCCAAGGGGCACGTGTCCCCCCAAACATTTTCGGATTTTAACATTACGGCTTTGGGCGTTAGTTGGAAAGAATCGATTTGAAATTGTCTCCGTCCTCCTCCCCAACTTTTGGAAGGTGGCGAGGCGGCGACGCCCTTGTGTGGTAGACCGGTTTGTATAAACATAACCAGATCATAATGATTATACTAGAAATACAACGGAAATTAAACAGGTGCGTAGCTTCATCGATCCCTCTTCATAAAACGTCTCAGATTATACCGGAAGCGATTCACCTACCTACCTATAGCCACACATTCCCAACGGGACAACTCCCATGTGACCTGTCTTCTTATCCCCACGCCTCCCTCCCTGTCTCCCTCACTCTCTCTTGGAAACAATAGTCTTCTCTGGAGGCGGGCGGCATGTTCACCTGTCTCTCCCTCAGGAATGCCATTGACCGTGTCAGAGGCGACTGGTGACGGAGGACAAAGAGGTACAAATGCCAACCACTGGCCGAACCGGGGACGGGACGGGACACGGGACGGGACGGAACGGGGACACGGGATGGGACGGGGCACGGGACCAGACCGGACCGGGACGGGACGCGGGACACGGGACCGGGTACCAGCGGGACACGGGACCGGGACACGGGACGGGACCGGGATCGGGACACGGGACCGGGACACGGGACCGGGTACACGGGACGGGACACGGGACACGGGACACGGGACGGGACACCGGGACGGGAACCGGATCGGACACGGGACCGGGACACGGGACACGGGACAACGGGATGGGACACGGGCACGGGAACACGGGACAACGGATTCGGGACACGGCCCGACGGGACACCGGGACACGGGACAGACGGGACACGGGAACGGGATCGGGGACACGGACGGGAACACGTTTGACACGGGACACGGGATCCCCGGGCGGACACGGGAACGGGACCGGGACGGGACAGCGGGACACGGAATCGGGACACAGGACCGGGACACGGGACACGGGATCGGACACGCACACGGGGATCGGGACACGGGACGGGACACTCGGGACACGCCGGATCGGGGAACACGGGACCGGGACAGGGACGGGACAACCGGGACAAGGGACACGGACAACGGGAAACGGGACACGATCGGGGACATCGGACGGGACACGGACACGGGAACACGGACGGGACATACGGGACGGGAACACGGGAAGGGATCGGACACGGACACGGGACACGGGACACGGGACACGGGACGGGACACGGGACACGGGACCACGGGACGGGACAGCGGGACGGGACACGGGACGCGGGACACGGGGACACGGGGATCGGGACCGGGACACGGGACCGGGACCCGGGACACGGGAACGGGACAGCGGCCGGGACACGGGACACGGGATCGGGACACCGGGACACGGGACGGGGTCAGCGGGACCACGGGAACGGGACACGGGACGGGACACAGGGACGGGACACGGGACCACGGGACACGGACGGGACGGGGACGGGACCGGGAACACGGGACCGGGTACACGTGGGGACACGGGACACGGGACGGGAACCGGGACACGGGAGGGACACGGGACACGGGGAGGGACACGGGACATCCGGAACGGGACAACGGGACCGGGACGGGAACGCGGGATTCGGACAGCGGGACGGACACGGACACGGATCGGGACACGGGACGGGACACGGGACACGGGATCGGGACCAACGGGACGGGGACAATGGGCCGGGACACGGGATCCGGAACAACGGGACGGGGCACGGGACAGCGGGACACGGACACGGGATCGGGACACGGGACGGGACACGGGACACGGGACGGGACAGGACGGGACACGGGATCGGGACACGGGATCCGGGACACGGGAACACGGGACAACGGGATCGGGAACGGACACGGGACACGGGACATACGGGATCGGACACGGGAACGGGACACGGACAACGGGAATCGGACCGGGAAGGAGGCGACACGGGACACGGGACGGAACGGGACACGGACACTGGACATCCGGGACGGGATGCGTTTGGACCACGGGACGGGACAACGGGACACGGGACACGGGACCGGACACGGGATCGGGACACGGGAACACGGGGACCAGCGGGACACGGGACACGGGACACGGGACACGGGACACGGGGACGGGACACGGGACCGGGACACGGGAGCACGGGACGGGACCGGGACAACGGGACGGGGACGCGGGACGGGACACGGGACCGGGTGGTATAGACTCCGGAGCAGAGGCGCTGAGCCCAGGAACGGGTGGGGTACCGTTAGCGACGAAGAAGTCGCCTGGGTCACGTGCTGAGGACGCGGCTGGGTTACGCGAGCTGGTGTGCTGACATCAGTGTAATAGCAGGAGTGGTGTGGTGTTGGTGTACAGCTTCATGTTTCATTGGGACGCATTTGAACAGAAGAGCATCGCTTTACTGAGCGTGGCTCTCGAGCTTTCTTCTCGATCTTCCTTCCAATCCTTCTTTTCTCGATGTTCCTTTTCGATCTTCTACGTCACCTGCTGGTGCTGATCGATCCTTGGTCCGGAGAAAGTTAACTGACTTGTGCGCGTGAATGATTATTTTCACATATTCCGTATTTTTCTACCTTCGTGACGCTGAAGATATTTGTGATATTCGTATTGGATATTTTAATATTTGGTTGTCTCGGTTGGATTATCATTGTTAGAGAGTCTAATAATCGCTGGGATCAGTGACAATTCCAACTGTCTGGTCGGCTAAGGAGGCCAATTCCATGCAGGGTGTGGTATAAAGCTATCACCCACTGGTCTTAGCCACGACAGTTTTCCTGTTCAGAACCTGACGGTCAGATTCTGACTAGAGTGGCAAAGTTGATCGAAAATTGAAAACCACTCACTCTACTGCCACTGGGCTTGGTAAGTGCACCTGCAAAGCCCATGAAATGTCGCTGGCGAGGGTGCAATGAGTTGGGTTACTGGGCTTGGTAGTGCCTGCCCAAAGGCATGAATGTGCTGCGAGGTGTGCATGAGTTGGGTGCTGGCTTGGTAGTGCACTGCAAAGGCAATGAATGTTGCTGGCGAGGCGTGCATGAGTTGGGTACTGGGTCTTGGTAGTGCACTGCTAAGCATGGTGTGCTGCGCAGGGTGCATGAGTTTGGGTACTGGGCTTGGTAGTGCACTGCAGAGGCCATGAAATGGTGCTTGCGAGGGTGCAATGAGTTGGGGCTGGGCTGGGTAGTGCATCTGCAAAGGCATGAATGTGCTGCGAGGGTGGATGAGTTGGGTGCTGGGCTTGGGTAAGTGCATCTGCAAAGGCATGAATGTGCTGCGAGGTGCTATGAAAGTTGGGGGGTTGCTGGGCTTGGTAAGTGCACTGCAAAGGCATGAATGTTGCTGCGAGGGTGCAGGAAGTTTTGGGTACTGGCTTGGTAGTGCACTGCTAAAGGCAATGAAATGTGCTGCGAGGGTGCATTGAGTTGGGTACCTGGCTTGGTAGTGCACTGCAAAGGCATGAATGTGCTGCGAGGGTGCATGAGTTGGGTACTGGGCTTGGTAGTGCACTGCAAAGGCATGAATGTGCTGCGAGGGTGCATGAGTTGGGTGCTGGGCTTGGTAGTGCACTGCATAAAAGGCAAGAATGTGCTGCGAGGGTGCAATGAGTTGGGTGGCTGGGCTTGGTAGTGCAAACTGCTAAGGCATGAATGTGCTGCGAGGGTGCATGAGTTTGAGGGTGCAACCAATGCACAAACCTATGCACTTCGCTGTACAGCGAACGCCTAGCTCTGTTGTGGATGAGGACGTCTCAGGTCAGCCACATGTCATGTGCCAGCTATGTCTCAGCTAGCCAGAAGAATGGAGGCTCGATACTAGACCGGATGCGGATTCAGGCCCACGGTCGGCTTTGTGGCTCTATCTTCTGCAGCTCTAATCGTTCCCGCGCCACGGCCCCCACTGCACCGCGCTGCTGCTCCGGTGGAGGCCCTCCCTCCCCTCCCCTCCCCTCGTGCTGGTCACGGTATGACGTCACCAATCCACGGCATGACATCACCAGTCTGAGGTATGACCTCACCGCTAAACCGCGCTGATGCGGCCATCAGGGGAGTGGACCCGCTGTGAATTCAACTTATATTCAACTATTATTATCATCAACTATTATTATTTATTATTGCACTTACGACTTGCGCTTACACTTGATAAAATCCGCCTGTACCAGCCGCTTGTACCGACCGGCTTGAAATGCGGAACAAGCGACCCCTCCGCCCGACGTGAAAGAAGATTGTCTCATCCCCACTTCCGAGAAAAGGCCAGTCCCATGGCCCCAGTGCCCTGTCGCATGCGCTCGGTGCTTGAACCATGTGAATTCTGGCAGCTCCTGTCCCGGTCTGTGCAATTTGAACATTGCAACGCTCACGACACCACGGCGCGGTGAGTATGCACCACCAGCGTCCGTTATTGGGGGGTGACCCGGTGATGATTGACGGGTGACCCCGGTGGTTATTGGGGGGTGACCCTGGTGGTTATTGGGGGGTGACCCCGGTAGTTATTGACGGGTGACCCGATCAAACGCTATGCTGGGTGTCCTGAAAAGTGTTTGCCCTTTTGCCCGTTCTGGTTATAGGGCCCTGGGTTTGCCATCGGTTGGCATGATCCGGTCCGGGACTGCTCGAAGTGGATAGCAGCCCCGCGGAACTTTACCTTGGGCACTGGGCAGTCAAATGCCTTGTAAAAGGCAGTTTCTGAGCGTTTTTCCCCACCCATTTCGAGAAGGATTAGCCGAAGCCCCAGGGACGCATAATCCTACGGCGCTTACATTCAATTTACTGGGTTAAATTAGTTGGAAGTTGTCACTTCAAGCTCAGCTCTAGTCGTACCCAGCCTCTAGAGTCTATATACAATCTTCATAGCTGTTTACAAATGTACCTACGTAACAATAACATTAGGATGGTAAGGCATACCATTCCACGCTTTTCACTGTATTACACATGTATTATCACATTTGACATTTGTACATGCAGTCTTCATTGGCTGTGAAATGCAGAGGTAGACTAAGGTATACAGAAGTATTGCGCTTAGTTTGTTCAGTTGATTCTATCGTGGGAATCTACGGGTCAACCCACCGCTCTTGCCATACTATGACGCGTAGTTTTACACGGTGGGAATCTCAGCCGCGGCCAGCGGTCTGCCCGGCGTGCCGCTCCTGGCTGACAGGGCTCCTAGTGGGCGTTCTCGGGACTTCTCTGAGGGGGCGGACCGGTCCCCTCCTCCCCCTCCCCCACCGGCCGCGAGTCCGCCTCAAGGTCACTAGTCACCGCGGCCAAGGTCGTCACAGCCTCCGGCTGACTGACTCCTTATTGGCTGATCGATGCACGCTATTGGCTATTGGATGATGCGGGGATAGAGGCGTTCAGGCGGCCTG
The DNA here is from genome assembly GCA_014673585.1 of Semibalanus balanoides. Lineage (NCBI taxonomy): Eukaryota > Metazoa > Arthropoda > Thecostraca > Balanomorpha > Balanidae > Semibalanus > Semibalanus balanoides. The sequence goes on along the minus strand of VOPJ01005381.1, from coordinate 78,940 downwards.
CAGCTTCTTCATGTGCCGTGTAGTTTGTATGGTTGGTGGGAAGGCAGAGAGCTAACGCGATGTTGCAAGTTCTCAAGCATGAGTCTGTTTTGGTTCGCGATAGTGAGTGGATGCAATGGAAGTTACGATGCTGTTGGGCTTAGTCTGCCGTCGGTGAATGTAAGGTTCTCTTGGCAACAAACGTGAAGATGAAAGAGTTATGTCTTGGCTTGCTATTTGGGCGTCTACGGTTATCTGTGCTCCTTGTGTTAGTCATTTTGCTCACGTCTCTGTTACTCTTTCACCAATTAGTCTATGCATACAACAAATGCTACTGAAGCAGCTCTACCAATGCACTCTAGAACGAAATACATTGGCCAACACATCAGCTAATACGCGCATAACAGGAGTCAGGTTATGACATCCGTAACCCGACTCCTATAGACAGCACCTATAGACGGTCTGTCATGGGACAACCCCAGCGTCCCCCTGCGCGGCACATGTCTGTGATTTACGGGACGTTTTCGCCGCTGATTTCCGTTGGCCGTGAGGGACGCTGCGTCCTTTTGTTACCTTTCCCTCCCCCGGGGGCGCCTGACGCGCGGCGACTCCACTAAATCACGTGATGTGCGCCGCCGCCAGATGGGATTGAATCGTCAATGAGCGTCTGTTGCGCCGACAGAGGCGGTGCCAGGTCCGGCAATTGGGGGAGGCAGAGGCGGTGCTAGGCCCGGCAATTTGGGAGAGGCAGAGACGGTGCCAGGCCCGGCTATTGGGGAGGCAGAGGCGGTGCTAGGCCCGGCAATTTGGGAGAGGCAGAGACGGTGCCAGGCCCGGCAATTTGGGGGAGGAGTGACAGTGGTAGAAGTGACAGAGGCGGTGCCAGGCCCGGCACTTTGGGGGTGGGGTAGGCAGAGGCGGTGCTAGGACCGACATTTTGGGGAGGCGGGAGGAGTGACAGTGTTAGGAGTGAGGGAGTTAGGAGTGAGGGTTATGACAAGGAGGAGTTACAGTGTTAGTAGTGAGGGAGTGAATGTGTGGAGGTGTGAGTGGGTGAGTGAGTGAGTGAGATTGTGGTGATATTCTTGACTGTGTTACCACCTGTCAGGAGTAGTGTTCGATGGGTGTTGGTGACCGGTGTTTAAGGCTAGGAGGGTGAAGCGCAGGACTTGCTTGACCTCTCGATCCGCCGCTGTGTCGGTGACGCCAGGCAGTGTGTGCAGTGTGGGAACCAGACCCACCAGAGCTGGCTGCAGGGGAACTCGACCCGCCGTATGCCCTCAGGGGGACAGAGCGTCTCCGATGTGTGCAGTGTGGGAACCAGACCCACCAGAGCTGGCTGCAGGGGAACTCGACCCGCCGTATGCCCTCAGGTGTGTCGTCACAGGCGGCTGGCACGGCCTGTGACGTCACAGGCGGCTGGCACGGCCTGTCTGCGGGGATTTGACCTGACCTGACCTGATCGAACCTGCTTGTCCGGTTACGATAGCGAGCAGACTGCGGAGTTCTGGCGGCACAGAGCACGGGTGCCGGATGTCCCAACGTTTACAATGGGCCTGATCCTGTGGCGCCTCTAACCGCCTCTAACCTCCTCTAGGCTCTAAGTTGCTCCAACTGCAACTGCACTGTGTTAAATAATCGACTGGAGCAAGTGGGAGCAACTTGGAGGAGGTTAGAGGTGCGACAGATGGCCGGAAAATAACCAAGGAGTTGTTGCGCCCTAAAACCCCAATCAATCAACACTAGAGGTGCGATGGGAACAGGCCCAAATACCCAATGTTCCGAGTTCTTAGGACTCGAAGGAATCCAGCCAAATGGGCGCAAAGTGACCTTAGCAGTCGACGCGCCCTAAAGCCCCAATAAACAAACAAAAGGAATCCAGCCAAGCTCTTAACATCAAGAGCGTGTCAGCAACCATAAATTAAAATATTTTAAGCCCATATGCTATCAATTGCACATGACTGCTTCAAATGTCATGTAACGATTTATTTCCATGCGTCAAAATAATTGCCTTCAAACATTCAGTGCCCTATGCGCTTGGCCGTTGACGAGGCTCTTGCATGTCTGCTTCGTGTCCATTTTTAGTGAACACTGCTCACTAACCAGTGTGCACATTCTGTTGGGCAAAGGAAGGACCACGTATTGCAATCGCCGAAAACCATACCATGCGTGGGTCTTCTTTCGCACGGTGAACATTAAGGTGCTTGTTGTGGCACGTTGAGGTGCATGCCGATGCTGATTGATGTCTGCTTTAAGAGATACACGACTAACAATATGCAGTTTCGCACTGTTAGACACGCAACATTTGCAGCGTATGGTGTAAGTGTCTGGCGAACTCGAAAACAGCGTTTTTCACTGGATGACTCAGTTCGCATTCGGCCCCCTCGAGCTGGTATGCCTGCTGTTTCCGATAACAATGCTGGCTATCAGGACTGGAAATACGTTTATAGGCAATCACAAAACTTCTCCAAAGTTGTCGCCAATCTGCCTGATGTCCACCGATGAGGTCCAGTCAAACTGCAACAGGCACGGAGACGGACACGGGTTTAGATGCCGACACGGACACGGATTCAGACGTGTTCACGGACACGGACATGGCCACACCTCTGGCCTCAGCGGCACCATTCCTCCTCCCCCTGCGCCTCCAGCTCCTTTCTCCGCCTCTGACCACCAGACACGACTCTGCCTGTGATGGATGGCCTCCTCGCTCCTCCCCGGCCGAGGAGAATCCGTGTCAAGCCACACGGGAGAGGGCTTGGCTCAGTTCGGCTCAGTTCGACCCATCCGAGAGGAACCAGAGGGGCCTGCTTTCGGCGCGGGGAGGGTGATGGGTCGCGCCAGGGTTTGGGACGGGCTGCTGGCCGCTGGCCGCTCCCCAGGTCTTGACCGGCGAAAGTTTCACTAGCCAACGCAACTTGACGCAGTGTGGTTTGACGCAGTGGGGCACAGAGACGCACTGTGACGTAATGTGACGCCAATGTGACTGAACGTGACGCGGAGAGGCTCGACGTGACAGGTGAAGTCGCGACGTGACGGAAGACTCGGGAGGACGGAGCGTGATGTAGAGAAACGCTGGAAGACGCCGACTGGCGCAACGCTATGGTGATTTTCACCGCTTTCCACCAGGTTCTAGACGCCACTCCTCTGGGCAGGGGGGTCAGCGCCAGCCGGGTCAGCTGGGGGTCAGCTGGGGAGGCAGGGAGGGGTGGTGTAACTCCAACAGCGGATGTCAGGTGCGGCACCGGTGTTCCCGGAGACAGGTTATGTCTGGAGGATGGGTGGGGGGTGGGTGGGAGTGGGTAATCATGGACTGTTTGCTTGCGATGTAAGCGGCGCTGGTCTGTTGGAATGAGGATGGCACATTCAATTTAATTGGCGACTCAGGTTTGCTTGTCACCTTGTGACATAAGGACATAGCGACATAAAAGAAGAGTGCAACAAAGAGCCTCCAGGGCCCATCCGGGGTTGCACATATCATGGGAACTGTGCTTGACAAGGTTCGGAAGAAGTTTGCCTGTGACATGGGCACTGTGCTTGACAAGGTTCGGAAGAAGTTTGCCTGTGACATGGGAACTGTGCTTGACTGGGAACTGTGCTTGACAAGGTTCGGAAGAAGTTTGCCTGTGACATGGGAACTGTCCTTGACAAGGCTCGGAAGAAGTTTGCCTGTGGCATGGGAACTGTGCTTGACAAGGTTCGGAAGAAGCGTGTGGGGTAGCCTATAATGGAGCTTGTGAGTAGATGTCTCTTGCAAATGCTTAAAAACGGCATAAATGATTTTAACATCATCATTATTCATTTTAACTGACTGGTTTCGGAACATTTTTATCTGGCTCTAGTAGCTGTTTGCAATTCAGTCCGATTTTCGCCCATGGCTTCAATCATATCTCCCCCTCCCCCATCAGCGGTGGGGTGGATCGGAACGCTTCAATGCTGTCATAATCGGAGACGTTCTACGTCGAACAGCAAGACTCCTTGCAGGATTAATAACACCCACGCCACACCGTCTCACATGATTACTGGTATAAATTGGGGATGACGGCGTGCTTCATGGTTTGGGCCCGTCAATGTCTGCCCGCTCATGGTCATCATCAGCGTCTGACTCTTCAGCGTCATGGTCATCATCAGCGTCTGACTCACTGCGAGGAGGAGGAGGAGGCCTGGGGTCAGGCCACTGGGAACGGCCGACATAGGACATTAGAGCTGTTTGAGTGTCTTAGGCACAAATCAAAATCACCGTCAGCAATGTTATAACGTGTATCGTATCATCCGTGCTGAAGATACGGGCTCGTTTCTCTAGCCCGTCTTGTTACCTCAAGGGTGACGCAGATAACGAAAACAAATTTAGCCGCTCAGCATTTGTAAATGCCCTCTGCTACAATAATGAGTGAGCACATCTACACACCGTACAGACACGCACACCTGTTGTTGTTACGGACCGTGGCTCTTCCGCACGATTTTACCTCAAGACTTCAGGGATAGCATTACGCGGTGGTGTTTCCTCTCGCCTCGCGCCACATGCCAGCTGCAGACAAGTGCCGAGTGCCCACTCACTAGCACAACACCGCCTTCACTGCCGCCGCCGTCCCTGAGACGCCGCCTCCTCCGCCGCCTATTGACTCTCCTCTCGAGTCAATAGCAGTCAAAAGGAGTCATCTCTGCTCTGGTGGGCGGGACCGGTGGATGTGTGCCCCCAGTCACGTGCCGACAGACGGACAGACGGACAGAGAGACGGCCGACATAGAAAGGCGCCGCGTCGGCACTCGTTTGAATACAGCAGCCGCCTTTCCAGCGCGGCTCGCTCACGGCGTGCGGCGCCGCCGCCGCCGCTCCTCTGTCTGTCTGTCTGTCTGTCTGTCTGTCTGTCTGTCTGTCTGTCTGTCTGTCTGTCTGTCTGTCTGTCTGTCTGTCTGTCTGTCTGTCTGTCTGTCTGTCTGTCTGTCTGTCTGTCTGGCGGGAGAGGCGCGGCAGATAATTAGGTGCCTGTCTGTCTGTTTGTGTGTCTGTCTGCGTGTGTCGGTGTGTCTGTCTGTCTGTCTGATTTCGAGAACTCAGCTCTCTGACGAGGCAGGCGGCGGCGGTGAGACGGAGAAAACGACCAAACGCTGACACACACGGAAGCTCATGACATATCCCTGTCAAAAGTCGAAAAATTGTTTTGTGTGCAAGGTTTCGTCAACCAATATCCATCATCGGCACCAGGTGGCAGGGACGTTCCATCGCATTTGAATACCGTGATTTCAACTTCTCATATCGCCCCGGAAAATTCTGGCTTCCTCCTGGTGCTGTATACTGCTGCTCGGGTCTTGACTGGGACCGTCGCCAACCAACTTTGGCTAGAATTGAAAACATTCCAAATTTACGTCCCCCACCAACTTTTGCTAGATTTGAAAACTTTCCAAATTTGCCATGATGATTGTCCAACCAGGGACTTACCTACCAAGTTTGAGAGGAGCGATATCCTAGCGATGAAATCACTATCTTGCCCTACCAACACATTTGGAAAAGCTCCACCCATCATTTCATCCCTGTCCACTATCTCGACAACTTTTTACATCGGCTCTCAACTGAGCACAAACTTACATACAAACCCCTCACTAAACCCCTCACTAAACCCTCACTAAACCCTCACTAAGCCGGTTAACACACAGGAAGGGGCGTCAAGGGCGTCAGGCCAGCGTTTCCATCTCTCTCGGTGCTAACTTCCGGTGAGCTGTCGGCACTGCCGCCCGCCGCCCGGTGGTCGGCCACCCCTGGACCGGCCGATCGATGGGGCCGTGGCCGCTGCCGTGGCCGGCGTACCCACGCCCCCAGTCCGCCACGGCCGCTACAACCGATAGCACGGTACGTTCGCTACGTTCCGGGTACGGTCGGGTACGTCCTGGGTACGTCCGGATACGTCCCGGGCACGTCCCGGTACGTCCGGGTACGTCCCGGGTACGGCCGGTTACGTCCGGGTACGTGCCATCACTGCCGGGGCGGCGAGTACGTCCTGTTGGCTCGCTACGCCTGGTGCCGTCAGCGCGCTGGCTACGCCGGGGCACGGCCGACACGGCCGGTTTGTTGCGAGCATTCGAGGTGCAGTGGCGGTGGTTTAGCGGCGGTTTGGTTTAGTGATTGTGGCGGGCGTGTGGTTTAGTGGATGGCGGCGGCGGTGTGTTTGGTTTAAGAGATGGTGGCGGGTGGTTTGGTGTAGTGCGTGTGACCAGTGCGGCTGACGCTTCCGGTCAGGTGTGGGTGAGAGGAGCTCGGCCAGCGCCGGCGGGCTTAGTGTGCGGCCGGAGTGCCAGTGCCAGTGGGAACGGCCTGTCACTGCCCGGCTGGGCTATGTGCTGAGGTTGCTGGGGTGGGAACTGCGGTCGGTGTTCAACAGCGCTCAACAACGTCCAACGTCCACAGCTTCCCAACAGTTAGCTTACAATTTCATATCAACTACCTTACAGACATCCAACAAACTTCCAACAACAATCCAGCAACCATCCAACAACTGTCAACAACTGCTACCACAACCTTCCAACAACTGTTCATCAACCACCGTGAATCAGACCTCTTTCAAAATCTGTTCAAAGTCTGTCTAAATAACAAAAAAAACGACAAAATTTGCCCCAAACCAAAAACTCTCCAAAATCTGTCCATCTGTCCATTTACCGCCAAAATTCCTCCATGCCGATACCTCTGCGACCGTGTACTGTTGCCAGTTGTGACCGTGTTGAACTTGCCAGTTGTACGTGTTACTTGCCAGTTGTGACGGGGTGGCGGACGGGCCTGCCGCTGCGGTTGTCGCATAGTTTAGTGTCGCATTGTCGCTCGGCGGGATTTGTGCAAACACTCGGCACGTACGGCGCGATTAGCTCGAGAGCTGAGATTTGCTCGAGATACTGTGATCAGATTCGATGCCGCTTTGAGTTCAGATACGATTCAGATACGATACCTGGTCAATTTGGTCATTGAATGGGTTTAAATGGAATACGGGCACTTTGTATGTCGCAGTTATGCTCATTCGCGAATGGCGTGATTTAAGATATTCAAATTGGTCGATTCAGGATTTATACTGCATTATGGAAAACTAAACTGAACATACCTGAAACTTAAATGTGACCACTGCAAAGATAAATGCAAACATTGCATTCCTTGTTCTACTAAATTTGAATTGAAACGCCTTTCTGCAGCAACGTAATTATGTGGGTGCTTTCCTCTTGTTCTGAGGCTGGTGCTGTTCCCTCGTTCCTGAAGCAGGAAGTGCCCCGTCGTGCTTGGAGAGGGAGCGCTACACTCCGTGATTCACCGCTGGGTGTGCAGGGGTGGTGGTGGGGGGGGGGGTCAGCACTAGGTACTAGGCATACCACATGAACAGCCTGTGACATGGTACTACTACCTGTAAACACTGCGTGTTAAGCCTGCGATGATGCTCATTTGCAGAATGCAGATGGCATAATTAGGGGGAGACAGACTGTGCGAGAGATAGATAGGTGAGGAAAGAGAGAAGAGAGGAAGGAGAAAGAGAGAGGGATGGGAGGGAGAGATAATAATAGAGATGAGAGGTGATGGTAGATGGAAATAACGGAGCACGGAGGGAGAGAGATAGAGAGAGATAGAGAGAGAGAGAGAAGTACGAGGGAGGGAGAGGCTGGTGATAAGAGAGAGGAGATCAGTGGGAGAGAGTGGATGGAGTGGGTTGTGGCCAGTGAAGTGGTGACGGTGGGTGAGAGATGGGATAGGTGGGGCTCGTCGTTGGACGCGCTGCCGGGTTAGCGAGGTCGCATGTCGTCAAGTGGTAACTGGTGTATCTCTCAATGTGCTTACCTTGGGAATTAGAAGCCATCTAGATGCAGTTCTGTAGTTTTTTTAATATATTAGCGCGCTTGTCAGTCCTCCAGACATGTATATGGATTGGTTTGTGTAGTGACTGTGACGTAATACAATATGGGCGCAAATTGACAATAGTAGTCGGCGCGCCCAAAAACCCCAATAAACATTATACAATATGCATGTGCCAAGGGATAGACGTAGTGGTGCCAGAGCAATGGTTTTAGAACACGCCAATTGACTGTCTCCTAACGGCTATGTTGAAATCTGTGGCATAAGACGTTATAATAACATTTCACTGTGACTGGCTTTGCGAGCGAACTGTCAAGTAAACCTCCACCAATTAATTATCTCGCGCCGGATATCTGTTTAATGACCAACGACATCAGGTCTGTGATAAATATTGTAACACCAGTCTGCACCCAGCGATAGGTAGCGCTCGAGTCACTTGTCAGGAGAAATCCGACCTCCCTTACAGATGACGTCACACGTACGTGCCCTGCATCGCCACTCCCCCTTTAACCCTCACGGGGGAGGGGCGAGGTGTGTCCGAGGTCTGTCGATGTCTGGGGCGGGGCAGGTGTCGGCGGGGGGAGGGGTGACGCGCATCCGGTCAGTTGAAAGTGTCGGGACCGGGGGTGGTGAGGGGGGGGGTCACTGACTTCTGTCACCCTGCCAGCCACTGCAGCCCCTCGCTCGCTCGCTCGCTCGCTGGGTGAACGCTGGACTCAGTCCATGATGATCGCCTATTGATTGGCCGTCTGTAGGGGAAGGGGACGGGGAGGGGTAACGGCGGAGAGAGAGTGACCCATTGTTGGCGACGGCCGTCCACTGTCGAGCGGTGTGGCAGTGGCATGATTAGGCGATTAGGTATTGATGAGGGACGCGGCGTGTGGGGAGGGGGCGCTCCCTTCCGGTGAGGGGAGGAGCGGTGACTCAGACTGAGAAGGGATTCAGGGGTGACGCATCAGCTGATGATGCGGACTCGTGAGGTGTGAGTATCTGTTAAAAGAACAAGTAATGCAACGTGGTGCTAAATTGTATGTATCCTAAATAGATATGTGTTGATAGTGCAGCTGCTCAATTGGGATGCCTCTATGCCATCCTTTTTCGTTTACTATATGCTATTTTGTTGTGTTATTAGTCTACCTATTCTACTAAAATTTTACTTCTAGCTCATACAAAACTGTTGATGCGGAATGGCCCAATGTCATCCATATGTCTTTGCGTAGTAATTGCTGTAAGATGTTGAGTACTGACATTCCTTTTAGTCATGTCTCGTACTTCATAGGTCCTTAGACTTAAACCTATCGACCTACAGCCATAAACCTGGCTCCATAGTCATAAACCTGGCTGTTTCAAAGACAAGAGACGCCTTCATCACCGAACAACGGAGAGAGGGTGCTGCCATAATTCACATTCAAGCATGATCGTTCCTGGAAATTCGCTAATTGGGCGCCCCAGTGCGGCATTCTCTGGAAATCGTTACCGTTTGGAGGGCGATTGTGTGAGGTGGGGGGGGGGGGAGCGTGGGTGAGCGCGCACGTGCCATGGGGGCCCAATATTAACTGGGGGAGTGGATGTAGGGGGCTGGATGGGGAGGGCTAAGAATGGGATTATGTCGCCAAAGCTAGCGACGTCTATACCTGCATTAGAAGTAGGGGACATGCGATCGTCACGGGTTCGATCCAATGGCGTCCCCTTTATCAGGGGGGGGGGGGGACGCGATGACTCAAAGGTGACACGACACGGACTCAGAACTCGCAGGTCGATAGGTTAGCGAGTTGGCAATGTTTTATGTCGTGCGTGATGTTCCGGGGGTTAAATGCCAGGTATGCAGATTGGGCTGTACATCGCTGATAAAGGATTGTGAGCGGAGTTAACGGTACCGCTTCTGCCAACGCGCAGCAGCGGGTATTACATATACGATCGTTATGTATGTAGCAGTATGATAATTATATGCCCGAAAATATGAAATCATCAGCGACATTATGCGCTTATTTTTATGATAGCTTATGCTATCACGAAAACTCGTACGTTTAGGGAGTGAAATGACATTTTGCTCTTTTAGTTAGTAATTTCGTGCGGATATCAATAGTATTGATCAATTGCACCAGTGTAAACATGCAGAAAATTATCAACTAAATGCAAAAGACGAAAAGCGACGTACAAAAGTGACAGCAGCAGGCCCGTCCACCACCTCACATTTCTCCTATGACGTCACCAGAGCGACGCGCTCCGAGTCCAGTGACGTCACCAGCGCAGTGACATCATCAGGACCGAGTGACGTCGACAGACGTGGGCCGGGCTGCCGGGCTTCAGACGATTCAGCGGCGGGCTCTGAACGGCAACCGGCGAAGCAACTCGCTGACAAGAGGTTAACGTGCAGAAGCCCAGTGGCTACAGCGGTGACACTTAACACACTGCGGTGAACTGCGGTGACCTACCGTGAGCTGCAGTGACCTGAGGTGACTTGTGGTGACCTCTGGCGAATCGTGCTGACTTTTGGTGAATTTGAGGACCGGTGGTCAACCTGAGGCGACCCGCACCGGCCTGTGGCAACTCACAGTGACCTGAGTGTGACCAACGCCGATCTGCAGTGACCCGTGGTAAACCACGCTGACCTGTGGTGCAACTGTGGTGACCTCGGCGGCCATTGGGTCTACACCTCGAAGAAGCCGCCTCGTTCAGCTCTGGCTTCCCGTGACGGTGCGGTGGTCTCACCAAAACCTCACATCCGCTTCGAGGACTCCAACAAGGTAACGACAGCACTCAGTTCAGCTGACTGCTGCTTCTCTGCTGGTCTTCTTCCGTTTATGATTCGCTTTCCCTTCAGTTTGGACACATTTTTTAGTGATTTTAGCGGAGTTTTTGTTCTGTTTTGTGTTATCATTCGAATCAGTTGGGTATTTTTATGTTCGGAATCTTCCGAAAAATGGAGTGAATTAAACATTTCCCTCCCTGCCTTTCCACCATAAAGCTACCGTTTGATGAGACTCCTGGACACCCGGAATGCCTTGTCATGACCGGTGTCTCGGTCAATACTTGCTTTACATCGACTGTGCAACGCTTGCAGACAGGCGTAGTGACTACTGACTAGCAGTTTNTACTGGGTGTACAGTAAACGCACGCATGCAATGGGACCCAGGTCACCACGTGGGAATCGAACACTGGACCCATATGAGCGTCATCAGGAGGGTAAGACGTACAACATCCGTTGAGGCATCCTCCACCCTGCGCCTTACTCCGTCGCAACCGACGTGGTCAGCTGGACTAGCCTGGCCTAGACTCCCCTGAAACGAACTCACCTGAGTTCAGTTCATCTGAACTAGCCTGACCTAGACTCACCTGAAACGAACTAACCTGAGTTCAGTTCATCTGAACCGAGTTCAACGGAGCCGAACTCACCTGAGCTCCCACCAGCGGTGCTCCCAGCGATCCTCCAGGGTGTTCTTGAACAGCTCCCAGAGCCACTTGTCGGTCACGTAGTCGAACGGCATTGGAGACAGCTGTTGACAATCACAGACACAAGCACAACAGGGTCAACGGCCACACGGTGACGAGACCTCACGAAAACCCTGTCTGTGAAACTAAGTTGCACAGTCTGTGAAACTAAGCCCGGCCGACCACAGTGGGTATAGTCTTGTACTATTGGTTCCAAAATAAGCCTCCCGCTGGGTTGGCCGGCACAGCAGTTAAAGGGAATAAACCGCCTTTGGAAAAGTATGTGGATTGATGTAGATGAGATGCCAGAAATCCGGAGTGGCTCTCATCTCCATCATTTCTCATAATTTTCCCAAGGCGTTATACTCCCTTATAATGCTGTGCCAGTCAACCCAGCGGGACGCTTATTTTGGAAACAATAGTACCCACTGTTTAGACAACAAACACAATAAATCAGTGGCGACGAAAGATTCTAGCACAATAAGCTGGTCATCCACCAGCCTTGCGGTGTTCAAAACGGATGAAAACAAACGCAAGAAAGTCACACAAACGTGTAGACACCTTGGCAGGTGTAATAACAACGATAAATCAATGATCACTACAAAGTGAAGCCACCACTAAGTGCGGTGTTGGGTTTGACGTGGACCGACGCTGGACGGAGGCGCACGTCAGGTCAGTAGGTGTGTCTATCCCACCGTGCGGTGTGGCGGTGGACACGCGCTGCAGTGATGGTCCAGGGTGTGCGTGGCTGGGTGACCACACGCTGCCAGTGACGGTCCAGGGTGGGTGCTACACGCAGCTGGCATGATGGGGTCCAGGTTGGGCTGGCGGACACACGTGGGGGGCTGAGCGTGATGTCCAAGAGGTGTGGTGGCGGTGACCATCGACGCTTGGCAGTGATGCGCTCCAGGGTGTGGGATGGAACAGGTGACCACACGCTCCCCGGCAGGTGACGCCAGAGGGTGGGGGTGGCGGTTGACACGCGCTGGCAGTGATGGTCCAGTGGTCTGGGTGGCGCGTGACACACGCTGGCAGTGATGGTACCAGGGTGTGGGTGTCGGTGACCACACCCGCTGGCAGTTGATGGTCCAGGGTGTGGGTGCGGTGACACACGCTGGCAGTGATGCGTCCAGGTGTGGGTGGGCTTGACTACACCGCATGGCCAGTGATTGGTCCTAGGCTAGTGCCGTTGGCGGTGACACACGCTTGGCAGTGCATGGTCCCAGGGTGTGACGGTGCGGCTGACACGCGCTTGGCAGTGATGGGCAGGGTGTGGGTTGGCGGTGACACACGCTGGCAGTGACGGTCCAGGGTCTGGGTGCGGTGACACACGCTGGCAGGATGCGTCCAGGGGTGTGCGCGTTGGCGTGACACACGCTGGCAGTGGACGGCCCAGGGTGTGGGTTGGCGTGACAACGCTGCATGAGGTCCAGGGTGTGGGTGGCGGTGACACGCGGCTCGGCAGTAGGTCCAGGGTGTGGGGTGGCGGTGACCCCACGCTCCGGCGTATCGTCCCAGGGGTGTGGGTGTCGGCTGACACCACCTGGCAGTGATGGTCCAGAGGTCCGATGGGGGGTGGGCGGTGACCACGCGCTGCAGTAGATGGTCCAGAGGCTGTGCGGTGTCGGGACATCGCGGCCTAGGCATGACTGTCCAAGAGGTGTGGGGGCAGTGACACACGCTGGCCAGTGATGGTCCGGGTGTGCGGTTCGGTCCACGGCGCTGGCCAGTGATGGTCCAGCGGTGCGTGGGTGGGCAGGTGACACACGCTGCCAGTGATGGTCCAGGGTCGTTGGAGTTGTCGCGTGACACGCGCTGGCAGTGACGGTCCAGGTGTGGGAGGCGGTGACACACGCTGGCCAGTGATGAGCTCCCAGGTGGCTCGACGGTGTATCGGTGACACCGCGCTGCAGTGAACGGTCCAGGGTGTGGGTCGCGCGGTAGTCGCGCACCGCATACGTGCCCGTTAAGAGACGAGATGCAGTGTGCGGGATGGGTGTCGCGCAATGCCGACTGGTGTCTTTCCAATACAGGGTGCAGCATACATGTATGTGTGGGAATGGGAGTGAGAATGGAACTCAGTACTCACGTATTGCAGAGCACGTCTGTACAGGAAGTCGATGTCGTACATGCCATCAACATTCAGTCATTATCCATCGGTAGCAGACCCTTCGAGTTTCCAGATGATGGCAGGAGTGAAGCACAGAGAGCGACAACGGCTCCAGCAACCGCCCCCGTGAACGCTGCCGAACAGACGACACTGACGTCAGAAGGGGCAGCAGAGACGCCAGTGATGTCAGAACGGACAGCACAGACGAGACGACACTGACGTCAGAATGAACAGCAGAGACGCCACTGACGTCAGAATGACAGCAGAGACGCCTGACTGACAGTCAGAATGACAGCAGAGACGCCACTGACGTCAGAATGACAGCAGAGACAGAGACGCCACTGACGTCAGAATGACTAGCAGGAGAGACCGAGACTGACCGATTCAGGAGCATCGACAAGCACAGACGCCACTCGACGGTGCAGAATGGACAGCAGAGACCACCAGCTGCCACGTCAGAGTCCATGACAGCCAGCAGCCGAACGCCACCCGACGTCAGAAGGCGCAGCAAGAGCCGCCACTGACGTCCCAGATGACAGCAGGAGACGCCACCTGATGTTCAGAAGGGGCAGCAGCAGGGACGCCACTGAACGTCAGAATGACAGCAGAGACGCCCACTACGTCAGAAGGACAGCAGAGACGAACTGACGTCAGTAGACAGACAGACGCCCAGCGTACAGAATGACAGCAGGAGGACGCCACCTGACGTCAGAATGGACAGAAGAGACGCCACTGACTCAGAAATGAACAGCAGAGACCCGCCGCCACCTCGACGTCAGCACAGGGCAGCAGAGACGACCATGCGACTCACAAACATTACAAACCGATGCCGACTTAAAGGTAATTGGCGAACACAATGAATCCGTCTCGCATTTCCTTCAGACATATGTTGCATGTCGCTGGTAGCCACAATAAAAGCTGTTGCGCACAAAATTCACCCTACCGCTCGGATGGTGCACCCCAGTATGTCGTGTGGGTCGGGTGGAAGCGGACAGGGAAACATAGACACGATATTTTCACAGTCCAGGCGGCCACGGAGTATATACTGCAAACACGTAATGTCGGCTTGAATGAAACAAACTTTGAGGGAGTGACATTTAAAATGTTTCAGTAGCGAGGTATAGTCAATGGCGTGACAGCTGTGCTGGGATTTACACCATAACCACATAAGAAACCTTTTGCAGACACTCGAGCCAGATAGCACTAGCGTGATCAAGTACGGACCATACATGAACCTTATATGCTGGCAAGATTACATGGTGATTTAAATCTAGGCGGCGAGATCGTGAAGACACTGCACGCGAGCCAGCGTTGGAGCTTTAGCCGCTTTCTGGTCCGGTATTTTGCTCTCTTCAGTGAGTTAGCCTGCTTCGATCTCAGCCTTTCGGGTCCAGCTAACGCCCGGATTATGATGCAGCTGCATTCCCCAGTGGAGGTGCAAATTGTGTGCACAAATGAGTTATATTCTGGGCTCCAGTATTGTTATATTATGGACTACAGAATATAAGTATGTAGGTATGTTTAGCAGGGTACGTACTTGTTACTTGGATTTATGTATTATATTTCATAATCTAGGCATATTCTGGAGTCCCAATTATAACTCATTTGTGCGCACAGTTTGAACCTCCACTGGCCCAGGGAAATACATGGCATAATGATCCAGGCCCGAAAGGCTGAGGTCGACGCGGGGTAACTCACTGAAGAGAGCAAAGTACTGGACCAGTAAGCGTCCAGAATGCCAACACTGACGCGAGCAGTCCGAGAGTGCGATTGGTCTTGCCTACTGTTGAATGTACACGTCTGTATGTACATACATACTGTCACATTGAATGTACTGTTGAATGCCAGTCTAGCCTATGTTGACCGGGGTTGGACTGACTGAACTGGGTTGGACTGACTAACCTTGGTTGGACTGACTGGCCTGAGTTGGACTGACTGGACTGGATTAGACTGACTGACCTGGGTTGGACTGACTGACCTGGGTTGGCCGGGGCGCGGTACTCGGGGTCTAGGCCCATGTACGCGAGGTAGTAGGCCTGCTCAGCACTCTTGATGTGCACTAGCTCGTAGTTGTCCATGGTCACCTCGGTGCCTGCACGGATTCTGAGGAACACAACACCAGTCAGGAGGCGGACCGAGCCTCGGACGCCGATCACGCTCGAATAATTCAATCATCACAAACATATTATTTGGGTAATATATTTACAGATAGATTGATTCTCCCCGTGTATTTCGATCTAAGTCACCATTTGTATAAATTGCAATAGATATAGCTCGCGTCTACCACGGTACGTACCTGACACAGTCGTTGTCTCCCGAGGTCCAGGCCAGTGCATCACAGTCACGACCCTTGATGCACTCTGTCCA
Organism: Semibalanus balanoides; assembly: GCA_014673585.1. Taxonomy (NCBI): domain Eukaryota; kingdom Metazoa; phylum Arthropoda; class Thecostraca; order Balanomorpha; family Balanidae; genus Semibalanus; species Semibalanus balanoides. The sequence continues at coordinate 63,234 of VOPJ01005381.1, read as the reverse complement.
GTTGGATTCAGCGAAACAACTTGTGGTAGATAGGTCATAAAGTCCGAGACTTATGAGGTATTCAACTGCATCGTCTCGAATCTTGACAATATCATAGCTCTGGAATGGACAGGTTAATACAATTAGCGGCAAAGAAACACGGCAACATGAACTAACTCACGGAAATGATGCAGCTTTAGAAACTACTGGCTTGACAGAGGAGATATGTGTGGTAGGTAGGTGACCACCAAGCTGTCCTACAGCCGTTGACTTCCCTGGCGAATGTCAAGGCGGTCACTTTAGGCCGTTCCGGCAAATCCACTGCAGTCCAGAATATGCCAACAGCACACTGGCTCAGTGGTTCATGTCTAGTTGGATTTCCGTCTTAATAGTTTTCCGTCCCTTTAAACTTAAAGTACACTGTCAAAAACAAGGTAACTATCGGGGCGATTTGTTTGCATAGCACGGAGTTGTATACCTTTGCCTCGAGTACATCCGTAATATCGATGTTGTAGTTGTTGTAGAGCTTGGTGGCGTTGTAAATGTTCCTCCAGTCAGCAGCGAACATGTCTCCTGCCAGGCAAGGTGGTCACGGACCCATCAAACTACAGCCACACAACCGTGCCATTGGCACTCACTATCAGCTCATTCAGGTCTGAAGGGACTCTACGTACAGGTGAAACGCCATTTTGCAGACATGATAATTCCCGTCAAATGCCAACTATCTTTTTAGTGATCAGTACTGAATAAACTGATGACTTTTTGATAAATTTAACATCGTAATTTGTATATTAAAATTATAAAACTAATTGTATAATCTGAATGTTACATTAACAAATGTAGTATCAGTCAAGACTAATAACTATCCGCCTGCCACCAACTAAAGCCCCGCACGACGGCGGCGGGGACGGCATCAGGCGGGGGCGGGGGGGGGGGGGGGAGCGGCGGGGCGTACCGAGCAGATGTGAGGGCAGCGGCTGTTTGTCTTGCGCGGTGCTCAGGCCGGCCTCCTTCAGCTGGTGGCGCACCACAGTGTGAAGGCTGCGGTACAGCTCGTCCAGGTCGGACCACGTGGCCGCCAGCTCCGTCAGCAGGGTCTCGTCCTTCGATGGGTACCCGTATGGCTCCAGCCAGAACTGGCCGTAGTGATCCAGACCTGGCGGGGACAGACTGGGGGTCAGGGCAGGGCAGGGCAGGGCAGGGCAGGGCAGGGCAGGGCAAAGGGCAGGGCAAGGCAGGGACAGGGCAGGAGCAGGGACAGGGACAGGGGCAGGGACGGGACAGGGACAGGGACAGGGACAAGGGACAGGGACATGGGACAGGGACAGGGACAGGGACAGGGACAGGGACAGGGGACAGGGACAGGGACAGGGGACAGGGGACAGGGGACAGGGGACAGGGGACAGGGGACAGGGGACAGGGGACAGGGACAGGGACAGGGACAGGGACAGGGACAGGGACAGGGACAGGGACAGGGACAGGGACAGGGACAGGGACAGCAGGGACAGGGGCAGGGACAGGGGCAGGGACAGGGAAAGGGGCAGGGACAGGGACAGGGACAGGGACAGGCGCGTAACACTTCATATTCGTAACACTTTGACAGCTTGAGCCCTGTCAGATAATCGACAACAGCAATCATATCAACGTCAGCGCCCATTTCAGGCGCGCTGCGTGTGCCCCCGCTTCAGAAGCGGAGACGGCACTTTGAGTGCCCCGCTGTACATTTCAGCGGCATTGTCAAGTGACCACTGGCCATGTCAGCTGTGACCGTCAGATCGTCTGACGGCGTGCCACTCCGCGGGGCGGGCTGAGTGAGTGTGTGAACAGGAGGCAGGGGAGGGGGGGGGGAGACGCACCAGCTTGCTTGGCGGCGTCCCTGCCGCTGTTGATGTAGTCCCCGAACGCGCCGTTCAGGTCGGTCTTGGCGGCGTTGCGGTACTCCCGCCAGTAGTACTGAATCTCCTTCTCGGCCATGCCGCCAGCGGCCATGGCCATCTGCAGGTCTGCGGTCACAGAGCAAACGAGGCCCGGTCAGCACACACTGATCCCATCTCCCACGCTCACTGGTGACTGTTGCGGCCAGGAGCGCACCAGCACGCGAACAGCACAGGCAGGCTACAAACCGAAAACGTGCACCCGCCACGTTTGAATAACGCGCGAAGTTTGAATAACACGAAGAGGCAATTCGGCATTTCCAAATCGATTACGTAGTCTAATAAACAGAGCCAAAGGAGTGTTCACATCGCCATGGTGCGGTTAACAGCAGGTGCAGATGCTGAGCTCTGGCGGCTGACTGCTGCTTTACATACCCCAGATGGTCATTTTCGCGTCGTCTTCACAGCCGCTCTGATCGTACGGGCAGACCGATACGCCAGTGTACGCCTTCAGAAGTGCGGCAGTCGAATCCAGCAGCTGAAACGAACCAGTCACGTGACCGACGGTCGGTGGAACAGTCAAGGCACATCTGCCCCAGCAGCTGAGAGAAGGACACATTGGTCTGCTCCGCTTCTATGAACTTCTGTCATCGAACGTCTTGGAAGCTGCCAATGGTGACATTGCTTAGCACAGAACTGACATCAGAAATACAAGTGACAGAATTCCGGAATGATTGTAATGCGTGCTACAAAGCGACATACCGTACAATGTATCACTAAATCATTGACATACAGACCTCGACAGCTTTCGAGAAAATATATTTCCTGCGAGTCTTTTCCAATACACGAACCCGAGACGCGCCACTGTGATGCCCGGGCAGGTTTGGATGCAGTTGTCTCGTGGACTGCGCGGAGCAGGACTCGGCTGGCTCACCTTCTTCACGGTGGCGTCATCTGCCATACCAGCGTCCTTCTCGGAGAGGATGAACATCTCTCCCCACAGAGCCGCCTCGTCAGGGTTGGTGCTGTCATTGATCCACTTGTTGACGTCCCCGGTTAGTGCTGACCGAGCCGTGTTCCTCTCTTTCAGAAACTCTTGTCTGGTCATCACCTGCGGCAGCAGACCAGGGTGTCAGCGGGACCGTGAGGGACCTCGGTGGTGTCAGCGGGACCGTGAGGGACCTCAGTGGTGNCACCCCCTACCCGGGCGAGGGTTAAACCGGCACGCTGAGTGCTGACACGACACTCGGCCGCCTCAGCTGGCGTAATTCGTCTCAGTTACACCGTTAGCATGTGGCTTATAACACTATAACAGCCTACCTGGAGGAGCCGCCTGAGCCTCAGCCTGATGCTCCAGCCGACGTCATAAGCCAGACATCGTGCCCCCTCACACCACCACCATCCCCCTCATCACCCCACCCCCACCAGCCACGTGTACCACGCCCCCACCAGACAGAGACACGTGTAGTCATGTATGTACTGCTCAGTGCACACACGGCAATAATGACGGGGCGGAGAGAGCACAAATGATCGTCGGCCTGCGCCATCAGACGAGCCATCCCCCCCCCCCTCCCACCACCGCGGCAACCGACGAGCAGCTCGCAGGAGGTGAGAAGCGGAAGAAAGGCGGCGCCGCCTCCATCGTCCAGAACGAGCCTAAGCTAGATTTATCGTGCCGTGGCCGGCCCTCGGGAGGCCGAGATTGGAAGTGGGGAAGTTGATCCCTTAAATGAGGACAGTTAACCGGCCTTGGACGGCGGTCAAATGGATGAAAAGGACAATTTATAGCGCGGTTTCCATGTGAGCGAGGGGAAGAAGCTGCGAGAATGTGGCGATTGTAAGACGATGAAGCACGAATACAACAAGCACACGGCACATTTAACCGGTCGTGGTGGTTGCGACAAGCTGGCTGAGGTTCAAAAGGCTCAATATCTCTGGACGCCCGCGTGCTTCACAGCGTTCGAAGTCCGGCGCGCAGTGAACCCCCCCAGGGTCGCGCGCTCTACCCTCGATGACGCGCGGCGCGGTGGGGTGGGACACTTGTCGCGGACCGGCGCGCTGTGCCGCCCGTCAGAGCGGCGCGTCTCTGCACACATCCGGCGCCATCTCCAGCAGAGCCGTCAGCTCCGTCAGGTCTGAGGCGGCTCGGCGGCGGCCGCTCCACATCAGTTCAGCTCGGCTGCTGACAGCTCCTGTCGACGTCTGTCGTCTTCAGATCTGTCCGTGTCGTCCCGCTCGTCCTGTCCGCGCCGTCAGCTCCCGTCTGTTTCTGTTCACGTCGCCATCCGTGCCCGCCGGCCCGACCACACCGCCGGCCCGACCCAGTTGGTCTGCACGCGACCCAGCACAGAGGGGCGTATCGCGCGGCGTTACTGCCGCAGTTCATATAGCCCAGTGTGCAGTGTCGGTGGGCGATATTTCACAGCGCCGGTGCTGATCAGGCGCCGGCCGTCTGATTTACCGGCTACGGCTGACGCTAATGACGGTGGCGGCACGGGCCGGCCCGCCGCCGAATTAATGTCGCCTCCCCGGGGACACGGCACGGGGCAGCGGCCCACTCGCTCAGCGGTGGACAGCGGGACACGGGACAGGGCACCGGGACAGGGCGGCGGGACACGGGACAGGGGACACGGGACAGGGCGGCGGAACAGGGCGCTGGGACACAGGACAGGGGGCATGGGACAGGGCGGCGGACATGGGACAGGGGCATGGAGGGGCACGGGATCGGGGCAACGGACAGGGCCACGGACAGGGGGCCACGACAGGGGCCGGGACAGGGGCACGGCATGGGACCGACAGGGGACACGGGACAGGGCGGACAGGGGCACGGGAGGGGGCCGGGACAGGGGCAGGACAGGGCCGGACGGGGCACGGGACAGGGGCACGGGAAGGGGCACGGGGCAGGGGGCAGGGAAGGGGAACACGGGACAGGGATACGGGACAGGGGCACGGAAGGGGACACGGGGCCAGCGGGACAGTGGGGCAGATGGGTACAGGGGCCACGGGAAGGGTGCAACGGACTAGGGGGACGTGGTTGTTATGGGTGTTATTGTTTGGGCAGGGGCACGGAACATGGGGGACACGGGACAGGGGACCGGGACAAGGGGCACGGCCAGGGGGCACGGGACGGGACAGGGGACACGGGACAGGGGACACGGGACAGGGGACACGGGACAGGGGGCACGGGGCAGGGGCAGGGGGCACGGGACACGGGACACGGGACACGGGACACGGGACACGGGACACGGGACAGGGGAGAGGACAGGTGCGAAACTGAGACAAGGCGCAGGGCAGTGGCGACACCGTGGGTCGTTAGGGGGCGGCACCGGGGCGCGGTGGCGACACTTCAGAGGCACAGACACAACACACTGAGAGACCCATCTCCACAGGGGCACAGACACGTCACCCCGGCTCCTCAACATCCACAGGGGCACAGACACGTCACCACAGACACGTTCCTCAACATCCACAGGGGCACAAACACGTCACCCCAGTTCCTCAACATCCACAGGGGCACAGACACGTTACCCCGGCTTCTCCACATCCACAGGGGCACAGACACGTCACCCCGGCTTCTCAACATACACAAGGGCACAGACACGTCACCCCGGCTTCTCAACATACACAAGGGCACAGACACGTCACTCCGGCTCCTCAGGATCATCGCAGTCAGCAGCCGCAGCGCTACAGCGCGCTGCCTCCGTACTCGACTGCTCATATTTAGCCGGACTTGACAATATGATTAACTGCGCAGGCGGCTGGCATGAGGCTTCTCATGAAGTAAAGGTCACAGTCGTTCTCGGAACAGTACATATTCTGGATACAATATGAATCGTATTTAATTTGAAAATATAACCATAAAGCGACAAAACAGTGCTCAGTTCTCTTCCCCGGTGCATTTGCGAGTTGGCCAAATTCATTTGGTACCAACCTACTGCACGCTGAATGGAGCAGCTCGACAGAGCCACGAGACTTCATGGCCGGGATGATCGGGACAATGCGCAGAGGAAAATGTCGGCTCATGGCAGCAAAACATCCAATTTCACGGTGAATTTCCGCCCGATGCACGCATGACCGCCAACACCAAACGCACACGGCGGCCACGCAGCCCAGTGTCCACAGCTCTGCGCCGTTACTGTGGAACAGAGGCGGAACAGAGGCGGAACAGAGGCGGAACAGAGGCGGCACGACATCGGCAGCAGGCCGAGCGGCACGGACAGGCCACGGGGTCGGAGAGGACAGGGATGCCAGGAGAGGAGGACCCGCTCCTCCCGTCTCCCGGCGGCGCTGACTCAATTAGCGCTGCACCGATCGGCAGCTGGGCCGTCTGTTTTCATGTTGATCGCGCGGTAGCACAGTACGGCGGGCTACAACGGGAGCAGCCTGGCCCAGGAGATACAGCAGCCGTGTTTTATGCCGGCCGGATCAGGATGGCCTGCACGATACGGAGCCTTTTTATGCCGAGCGGACCGGGCGCGGTACTGCCCGCTGTCAGGTTTATGGGGACGACATCGGAGAGCGCCAATGTCATTTGAAGGCCCATCGTCGGAAATTGTCTCATTGAATTGCTTCCTGGCCTGTTTCATTGTCTCTGAAAATGAGGAGCGATAAAATAGAGCTGAGTCTGCCCGCTCGGGTCTCACGTAGTCGCACCGTTTGGAATATCAGCCGCGGTCAGATCCACCACGGACATTTGTATCAGGGCGACATTCTCCGAATCAGTCCCCGAAGAGCAGATATCTCTGTTGAATTTCTCCGGCGGAGCGGCAGCGGCAGACTGCCCGGAGTTTCCTCCCCGACTGCCAGCACAGTCACGAGATGTGACCTTAGTGAACCATGACAGCACCGGGCAGATGCCAGACACTACGGACCTGCTCGGCGACACTCCCCCTCCCCGCAGGGACGGCTAAGCGCTCACCATTCCTCCCGCAGGGACGGCTCATCGCTCACCATTCCTCTCACAGGGACGGCTCAGCGCTCACCATTCCTTCTCACAGACGGCCTCATCGCTCAACCATTCCTCTCACAGGACGGCTCAGCGCTCACCATATCCTCTCACAAGGGACGGCTCATCGCTCACCATTCCTCTCACAGGCGACGGCTAAGCGCTCACCATTCCTCCTGCGAGGGACGGTCAGCGCTCACCATTCCTCTCACAAGGGACGGCTCATCGCTCAACCATTCCTCCACATTGGACGGCTCAAGCGCTCACCATTCCTTCTCACAGGGACGGCTCATCGCTCACCATTCCTCTCACAGGGACAGCTCAGTGCTCACCATTCCTCCCATATGGACGGCTCAGTGCTCACCATTCCTCCCATAGGGACGGCTTAGTGCTCACCATTCCTCCCACAGGGACGGCTCAGCGCTCACCATTCCTCCCACAGGGACAGCTCAGCGCTCACCATTCCTCCCATAGGGACGGCTCAGCGCTCACCATTCCTATCACAGGGACGGCTCAGCGCTCACCATTCCTATCACAGGGACGGCTCAGCGCTCACCATTCCTCCCGCAGGGACGGCTCAGCGCTCACCATTTGGACCCGCCTCAGAGCTCGTGGCCGTTTCAATTGCATACGATAGCTCGGGTGAGTGATAGTGAAGTGGGCGCAGCGCCGCCGATATCAGCCGGCTGTCGAATCCACCTCACAAATGACGCCGCGGCTGACAGCGCAGCCTGCTATCAGGAGGAGCCTCCCTACCTGGCTCACGAGCAGCTGGTGCAGCATCGGAAAACGAAAACCACCGCTCCCGGAGACAGACAGCCGGAAAAAGGAACCCACCCCGGTCCGCTTATTTTCCCGCTTTGTTTTCGAGACAACTTATCCAAAACATGTTTTCTGTTGAGGTTCGTTTGATGAAAGCCTTTCGACCACCGTATGCGAGCAGCCCGAGCGAACACAAAAAGTCTTAGGACAGGGCGTCATCAGGCACGTAGCCAGGATTTCGTCCCGGGGGGAGGCGCCTCGAAAGGGCCCTTCCCCGAGCGTTGAAAGGCCAGCAAAAACAAAACAAAAACACTGGATATGAAAACCTCTACAAATTTCAGCCACTTTATCTAGTAAGGTTGAACTTTCCAGGGCCCTCTGGTCTGTCTAGGGGCCCTCCAGCCTGCTCAGGGACTCTTCCGAGCTGGCCAGGGACTGCACTGTCTGCTTTTTCTCCCTGCCGACATGCTCAGGGGCCTCTTCGACATGCCCTGTGCTGGCTAGAGGCCCATTCGACGTAATCAGGGGCTATCTGACTTAATCAGGGGCCCTTTCGGTCTGGTCAGATGCCCTCTCTGATCTGCACAGGGGCCCTTTGAACTTCCCAGGGGCCATCCAGCCTGCTCAGGGAGGCCCCTTTGACCTGGCAAGGGACTGCACTGGCTACTTTGTCGCCCTGCCCACATGCCCAGGGGCCCCTCTGCTGGCTAGATAGTAGATACCCATTCGACGTGTGCAGGGGGCCCTCTGACCCACTCAGGGGTCCTTTCGGCTTGTTATGGGACCCTCTGACATGTGCAGGGCTCCGTTAAACGTCCAAGGACCTTCTGGTCAGTGGCGTATCCAAGGGAGATCCTAGGGATCCTAGGATCCCCCCTGAGCCCTCAAAGGGCCCTTTTCGAGGCTCGGCGGCACTTTTCCGGCACGCGCAGCTTGCCAAAAGGCGCGACGAGAACGCGCGAAGCGCAGTATTTATTTTTGGGCTCTTTAAATCGGAAGACCTCGTGAAGCGTGATCTTGTGAGTTTAAGCACTATTAGAGGGCTTCTTAGCGCCTCCCAGGGCCTCTCTAAAAAGACCAGGAGGCCCTTTAGGCGTGCCGAAGAGCCTTGTGCATTAGGAGGGGCCCCCTGTCCAGACCGAAAGGACCCCTTATCGGGTAAGAGGACCCCTGAACACGTCGAATTTGCGTCCCTGTCCAGCACAGAGCCCCTGAGCAGTCGGAGGGCCCTTGAGCATGTCGGCAAGGCGACAAAGCACCAGCGCAGTCCCTTGCCAGGTCTAAAGGCTCCTTAGCAGCTGGAGGCCCTTGGGACAGACCAGAGGGGGCCCTGCTAAGTTGAAAAGGCCCTTGCAGTCAGAGGGGCCGGTGACTAGACCACAATGGGACCTTGATCAGGTCAGAGGCCCCTGAACAGCGTCGAATGGAACCCTTGCCAGCACAGAGGGGCCCAGCTGGCAGGTCGGAGGTCCCTCTGAGCATGTCGGGTAACGTGCAATAGCAGCCAAAGCCGCAGTCCCTTCCAGATTAGAAGGGCTCCTTAGGGGAAGGCTTGGCAGCCCCTGGACAGACCAGAGGGCCCTGGAAAGTTTAGTTGCCCGTGCCCAGATCGAAAGTAGGTCCCTGATCAGCAAAAAGGCTCTTGGGCGGGTAAGAAAGGCCCCTGAACATGCAGAGTTGGCCCCTAGTCAGGGCGGAGGGGCCCAAGGGCAGGTCAGAGGGCCCTTTGAGCATGTCGACAGGGCGACAAAGCAGCCAGCGCAGTACGACCAGAAGAGTCGCTGGGGAGATCGGAAGGGCTCCTGAGCAAGTCAGAGATGCTCCTGCCTAGACCGAAAGGGTCCCTGGGCAGGTCGGAAGGGGCCTTGAACATGACGGATGAGCTCCTAGCCAAACTGGAGGGGCCCCTGGGTAGGTCGGAGGGCCCCTGAGCATGTCACAGGGCGACAAATGCAGCTTAGTGCTTCCCTGGCCAGGTCCAAAGGACCTTTGAACTTGGCCGCAATGGGCCCCTCCCTTTGACACATAAGAGGATTTCTTGGAAGGTCAGTGTAATCCTGAGTCAGAGACGGAAAGGCCCAAAGCAAGGTAGAGATTTAAATAGAAGGAAAGATTTATTTCAACAATACAAATATCAAAATCGGGAGCTTTCGGGTATATTGAAACACTTTCGTCAGCGATTATGAGCATTTGGTAAACGTGAAAACTCAGATTTAAATATTTGTTTTAGTAGAGTAAAACCTTTTTTGTATCTAATATATTATCACCCATTCCAATTATGTCTTTTTGTGGAGCCCAGATGGAGTTCCTGAACAAAGGTCGAAAGGCGTTGAAAAGGTTGGAAGGGTAGATCAATATAAAGGGCCCCGGCCATTTTTATTTTTCTTTAATTTTAAATGATGGATGAACGGAAAGAATATATTGCAGGCTGATCTTCAAGGAAAATAACGTGCCCAAAGCTTCGCGAACGACTCACGCGGGCACAATTTACCCTACTGACCCCAAATTGTTTACCGATGTGATGTGATTACAAGCTGGACGTGACGAGGTCAATTTTGCGAGTCATTACTTATGACGGGAATCTTCCCACGAGCAATTTCTGGTTAAATGGTAAACATGAAAAGAAATAATAGGCAGCATACAGATAAGGGGTAATGATCACAAACCTGTACAAACCATTAAAATAATATCGCGCCGTGTCATTTCCCGCGTCGGCCACGCTAGAACCTTTGACCTTTATAGACTGACTCATACGAGATGAGCTCGATTGACATGAGTGATTATCTAAAGTGGGGACTGTGACGCCAAGGCTTACGAGCGGTCATTATAGTGGGTCTGGGTCTATTTTTGGGACAGACAATCCTTTTAATAGTGCGAGCATAGAACGCTGAGACTGCAAAACAGAACAAATTAGAAAGGCAGACAGGCTCTTTTAAAGACCCGGCATTCTTGTAGAAGCATCTTTGGCGATAGTAGTCTCGAGTTCTTGCCCGCTCCGACCCTTGTTGGGTACCTCTGTTGCACCGACAGATTATCGGCGCATCACTGAGAGAGCTTAAATATGTGCACTCGTGTGCGCATAGCCGTCCACTTGTTCTTTAGGTCGTGTTCTCAGAAAGTCAGAACTTTGGAGATCACCTAGACAAACCTCGGCAGACCACTTTGCAAGAATCCTCATAAGAAAGTTGCTCTAGGACATCGGCAGGGACTGCGCCGTTCTTACCGACTTCTTGAATGAGCCTCAACAGCTGAAGTTATTCGTCGGGCCTTTATGCCAGAGGGTCGCATTTGGGCCCTTGGGTGGGGCGGCCGGCAGGGGGGGCTCGGCCGCCCACCGCCCCCCTGCGCTATGTGCAATGGGCGTTCACGATAGCTGAGCACGTGGAATCCTGGCTAACGCTCGATGTGCAGTACGGTACAGCTAGAGGTCGCTCTTTCAGCCCGACGAGCAATGTGGCCAGCCTGCGGTGCAGCACGAGCCGTTCCCCTCGTACATAGCTTATCTGGCGCGCTGTTGTCAACTGCCGTCTCGACACCGGTGACTTCTAAACGACGCATTGACACGATATCAGCACGTCCCAAACGCTACCCCACACGTGCCACGATTAGACTCCCACGCCGTACCCGGTGCGCGGACTCGGAACCCGGACCTCCAACAGGATCGTCCTAGCCCACCAGTCCGCTCACATGCAGTGAGAACCCAGTGCTGCTCTGTCCCGTAATCCAAGCGAGCATTCCTCATACGACCAAGCATAGCAGGCAGTCAGCATCTTCCCCTACAGCAACCTCCTAATCATCTTCTATACAGCCCTCAGCAGGAGCATCACTGGAAGAGGCTGCCCCACGCTCCCAGGCGACAGTGCTATGGTATCGCGCAGTCCTGAGAGCTGCCGTGCTGCGTGCCCAGCAGTCCTGGGAGGAGCTGCCACCCTGTGGCGAGTCCTGAGAGCGTGCCACCCCTGCAGGCCTGAGCAGAGCGGTGCCCGCCCTGCAGTCCTGAGGACGCTGCCCACTGCCCTGCCAAGTCCTTGAGAGCTGCCGCCGCGCCCCCTGCAGTCCTAGCCGAGCTTGCCACTTCGCTGCAGTCCTGAGAGCTGGCCACCCTCTTGCAGTTCCTTGAGAGTCGTGCGCCGCTCCTCCTTGCAGTCGCTGAGGAGCTGCGCGTCACTTACTCCTGCACAAGCCTGAGAGCATAGCCACCCCATGCAGTCCTGAGCGTGCCGCTCCTGCTCAACGTCCTGAGGAGGCCCTCGCCACTCCTCCAGTCCTGAGGAGCTGTGGCGCTCATGCTGTAGTCCCTGAGAGGGCGTGAGCCGCGGCGCCCCTGCAAGTCTCCAAAGCGAGCTCGAGTTCAGCGGCTTCCGACAGGCGTCTGTGAGTTTCACACGGATTTATGTAATCGGCCACATATTAAGCCAATATTGAAGCGCTACACGGTCACCGCCCCGTATCAGAGTTACCGCCGCTTCCGGGGCGGGGCAGGCCGCCGTGTGACCTTGAGATGACGGATGTGGGCGTCAGATGTCCGATCCAGCGGCCGCAGCCCAGCGGCGCGGTCCAGCACCACACCCTGCAGCGCTGGGACGCACGGCTGCAGGCCGCCAGCTAGTGATCGGCAGAGCTGCGTACGATGGGTAGAAACACAGGCACTGCCTCACCAATCACAACATCAAATCATGGATTTATATAACATGAAAAGTACCGCAACATAATATACACGATGCAATGGCGAGGTGGGTCATTTCATTATAAGAATAGAGAGATTCAGCGCGAGGGTTTTATGTTGCTAGCCGGTATCACCATCCATCTTCCCGGCGTAGCGACTGGCTCCGCATATGCAGACCGCCTGCCGAAGCGCTATCCTTTCCACAAGACAGGCCGCAGCGTCGGAATATTTTCCGGGCGCGATGCCTGAATTATGCAGCCACGCCCGTACTGCTCTAAGCAGCTGCATTGATATCACAGCTCGCGGATGGGATGCGAGAGGTGCCTTCTGCCCTGTGCTGCTCTGAGGCCCGCCTGAGGCCGCACACTGCACAGATGGCCGATACAGGGGTCAGGGGTGTAAGACAACATGCAGTTCATGTCAGACAGTTTATCGGTACTATATTGCGCCTAGACTTGTCGGCCAGCCCTTCATCCCAACACAAAAGATATGCCAACGCAAATCAATTTTTAAGACAGACATCGAGCGAGCTGGCGCTGTGCAGATTTAAGGCCAAGATGAGCGATAACGCAGTGTTTCGCGGGAATAAGTTATATTTCTTTGAAAGTGGCAAATTGAAGTGACGCAAGCCCGGTTAGAAACAATTTTTCAGGATATCCTCGGTTTGTAGGACGAGAGTTCAACAACCTCAATTCATATTTTCGAGGCAGTTAGACAGAAGTTAGAGGACGACGTTTCAGGCACCGCTCGGGATCTGAGCAAAAAGTAAGAAGTGATTACTGACTTACCGTCATCCGACACAACTATCCGACATCGACTGATACCACTCACTCGAACCGCTCTCTAAAAACCTCCATACCCTGCAAGCTGGAGTCCCCTATTTTCCCCGGCTCACATCCAAACACCAATTATGGCCCGTGTCAGCCGGCACATAACAGGAGCACCGTGGCGCCGTAAAGCGGACGTCGTGTTTAGCTCATCCATCTCCATACGTCGTCGGCCGTCCGGGCGCCAATGACTCCGGCTAACAAACGGCGACGAACGAGACGACGCGGCGGCTGTTTACAGCTGTCGGCCGCACCACAAATCCCGCCGAGACAACTTGCTCGGCCGCCGCTCTCCGAGAGCTACCTATTTACGGGCCGAGAGAGGGAGGCCGCCGCGCGCGCGACTTCTGTTTGTGTTCCGAACATCGCCGCCACCCAGCACGTCCGCCCAGCCCAGCCCGCAGAGCACGCCGAGCACGACCAGGCACGGTCGACACGTGCCGAGTGCGGCGGCCGGACGGCGGCAGCGGAACCGACTAATATCCGGCGTCGGGGACACCTGTCGGGCGGCGCTGCGGGTGGCCGGATCGGATCAGGGGCGGCGGAGCGCCGCGTCAGCAGCCAGGCGACATCGTCTCTGGCGCGTGACACGCTGTCCTGGCGCGATACGGCCCATCACCGTGATGGATGAGCCGACCGGCGGCGGCGACACCCGCTCCCCCCGGGGACGGTCCCCGGCCGGCGGCCCCGCTGTGTCGATAGTCCGGTCCTCAATACACGGTCCTGTGGTCCTCAGCCCTCAGACCCTGTCTCCGGACCTCGCTCCCCGGTCCAGGGTCCCCATCAGATCACACCAGTGGCGGCCCAATGGTGTGCTGCTGATTGTCTATGCAGTTTATCTATAGGGCCCACGCGCCGCCGGAGAAAAGAGCAGATCGAGCGCTATGCTGCTGGAATGGGCCTCATCTATTGCGCTTCCCAGTCTGCAGACCAAGCAGGCCCATATCTTTGCGTTTTCCCATCAAAAAGGCCGCTTTCTCTCGGAAATGTATCCACTTCTGAGCTCCGGTCGACATTTGAGAGCACAGGACGGCGTGGTGATAGTGATGATCCTTTGCTGCTTCCGAGCAATTTCCCCGATTGTTTCCGCAGCTGGAACAGCCAAATCAAACGCCACAACGCTGTGGTTCTTCAGAGCACCAGCAATAAAACAACCAGCCGATCTGAATCTCACCTCAATAGCCATCAGCAGCCCTGAATTCCACCGCCAACAGTCATCAGCAACCCTAAATTCCACCACCAACCGCCACCAGCAACCCCGAGTTCCAAACATCCAGCAGCAGCCCTGAATGTCACCACCACAGCATCAGCGGCCCCAAATTCCCTTAAAGTACTCCAATCTTCCGCAATGTAGCGAGGGCCAGAGACATCGTATTACGGGTGTTAACTGGCAGGCGACAGGTGTTTGTTCATTTGGAAGCATCCACAGTGTCAGTGTCTACTCCTTGCACGTTGGTCAGTGAACGTGACAAGTTGTCCCCTATATATAAACCCGGAGCAATTGGCGCTCATTCGACCAGCGCTGACTTCCTCTTCACCGTCCCTCCGACGGGCACGCCCGGCCACGTCGAAAAGGTCAACGACGTAAGCCGGTCTGAGCACGCCAACGAGCACCGGCTGACCGCGCCCAGCCGTGTAGTCGGCCGGCCTGGGGCGGGGGCGGGGGCGGGGGCGGAGGTCAGGCCCGGAGCCCGCAGGGGAGGGGTGGAGCAGGAGGAAGCCTGGGTGAATTGGACCGGCGCACCGCTCGCCCCCGACCGACCCGCCGGGTATGACCGTATCGACACTTAAAGGGCGTCAGCAGGCAGGCATGACAGCCTTTGCATTCGCAATTGCCATGACTGGGAAAGTTTGCTCCTTTGAAAACGGGCCGTACCGAGAAATCTCTGGGGAATATTTAACGATGTGCGCAATAACTCGGCTGAAAATATTCCCCAGGCTGACATTCTGGAAAACGGAACCAAGTGAAATGCCGTGCTTATAGGAATGTTGAGCTTCGTGGAATTATCAATAACGGTGTATCTATAAGGGATTGAACTTTATCTTCTTTGAAAAATACATGTCCTATGTAACATAAGAGGGATTGCAAAATGTAGCTTTACCTTACACTACAATCTCGCACTACGTAGAATCATGTTACATTAATATACAACGATCATCTCGAATACTCTCTGAAAATGGTCGCGGAAGATTTAAAACGGCGCTGCTTTAATCAGGTTTATGAGCGAACACGCATACGCAAACACCCACGCACGCACGCACGGCACGGCACGCACGCACGCACGCACGCACGCACGCACGACTGATACTACACTATTCTAGTAGCCGAAACTGCTCTTCGCGCGGCCTGTACAAGGTATATTGTGGTTCGTAGGCAAAGCTGATAACTGGGGATTCTGGGGATGGTGAGGATTCTGATGACTAATTTCCTGAAATATATCTCACTTTATTTAAGCTTTGATATAGTTTCCAGCGGGATCATACACCAGACCATAGGATATAATTACCTTTAGAATAAAAAGAGGGACATTACTTCTCTTCTGAAAACATAGTGTTTGCTCAACATGAGTGACAAGTGCTTAGGCTTAAGCATTGCACAACAACGGTGCACCGGTTATATTATAAAATGCATGTGTACCTTCAATGACAAAATGAGAGCCCTCAGCCATGATGCTATTTCACATCTTAAGCTTGGCATAAACACGATGCTTAGTCTTAATAAACGTAACATTACTTTCCCAAAACTGACAGCTAAATGGTGAACAAGTCTCAAACTTTGCCTTCGCGTCAGCAAATGTAGCTTAACGGAACCAGAGCTGGGATGCAATGGGCCTATGTATAATACCTGTCGGATTATATCAAGAATGTGGGCGGTACCTACTTATGCATTGTTGATAGTGCATTTTGATTATTTTGATTTGTATTACACAACACACCTAACGAGCAATCTGGTAAAGTTTTTAGGGAATTTAAATGAAGGACTGAGGTATTAAAATTTCAACGCCAACAATGATCTCGAGCAGCTAACTTAAATCGCCGTCGGTGAAACTACAGGATCACTTAAACTCCGGTTTCGTGTTTGGCTTCAGTTCGTTCAAAACAATCACACCGTTTCGTTCAAAATAATGTCATTGGAGAACAGTGACATCATAACGCCTAGTTCGGAGCCAGACCGAAGGTATTTATGATCCCGCTCATCATGGCTACCACTACCTACAGTTAGTAGCGGTAGGCCGGTCACATCATATCCCGCTCATCATGGCTACCACTACCTGCAGTTAGTAGCGGTAGGCTGGTCACATCATGACGCTGTCGAAACCCAGGGGAAAGAACATGGGTGCCACAACTGACGCGAGTGTCTAGACTAGCACGTGTGCCAAGGGTGACACGTGCCAAAACCGGCACGTGCGGCGGTCAGGGTCCGCCACTGCGCAGTGACACACCCGCCCGGATTTCGCTAGAAACGACACTCAAGTGCCAGGAACTTCGCACGACCGTAATTCGCCTGCAACTCCACTGAAGTGTCAGGAGCCCTGCATGACTATGGTTCGTGACCATACATACCCCGGCGGCATTGATACTGATAGCGGTGCCAGTCTGCCTTGCCCGAGGTTGGAGGGCTGGCGCAGACCGGCCAGAATCGAAGGTCACGCTGGCGCAGCTACTAAAGCAGCCCCAGATGAATGCTCAATCAATGCAATAAATACGATGCTTGTGCGGAAGGATGAATTCAAATTTTAAGTATCCTTCATGAACAACATTTGGGGCTAAGAGTATTTCTAGGACCATTCTCTGATTCGATGTTTCAATGTTCCGTAACGGGGAACTTAACTGTTTCATATCTAGAAAATCCTTAACTGTTTCATATCATTTAGACTCAACTCCATGTTTTATGTAGGTATATTATGATGTACATATTGAAGTGGTTTTAACGTATAATTATTTTTACTTTTATACGTATCAGGTTTGGGCAAACAGTGGTTCCTTTTGGGAAGCTGAGTACCCAAAAGGTTCCAATCCGCAATGACATTAGCTTATAAGCTGCGTCACCAAAAACGTCATGAGGGGTAAATGAACTGAAACACTTCAGCTTTAACGTCGCCCCCCCCCTTCCCCAAGCTTCATCCGACCTTATTGCCTAATCGTCCTCATCGCATCATCTACAGTACATCATACGCGGGAGCACTTATCCAGTTTATTGCGCCTCTATAATCGGCAAACAAAAGGCGTAATTCACTACACTTACCAAACAAGTGTCTGGCAATATCGGCTACAAAAGAGACGACAGTCCAGTTCAGACGAGATTAACGAGATTTAAATTGCACGAATTGGCGAAATCCGAGACCGGTCTGAGACCGTTTCTAAAGCTGGAAATTCTTGTTTCGAGGCCGAATACAATCACCGCTGAGATTTATTCGGGCCGGTCTATTGGTGAAGACCTTTTCGGCAGGAGAACGATGCTTGAGCGATGCTCGAGCCATCGATTCGACGTCGTTAATCCCAGCCCAGACGAGATCGGGTCTGACGATCGGCGAGTGAACAATGAGCGGGCATCGAGCGGAGCGCCGCCGGCCGGCCGCACTGCCGGCCTCGTCCGGCCGCTGACCTGGCCACGGGGTGGACAGGTCACACCGGCTGACCTGTGACCTGACGGGGCACTGACCTGACCACGGGGTGGACAGGTCACACCGGCTGAAATGTGACCTGACGGACCACTGACCTGGCCACGGGGTGGACAGGTCACACTGGCTGACCTGTGACCTGACGGGCCACTGACCTGACCACGGGGTGGACAGGTCACACCGGCTGACCTGTGACCTGACGGGCCACTGACCTGGCCACTGAGAAGGGGGTACTGGCCACTGGAAAGGTCATACCATCTGACCAGCAGGCAGCGACCCGACCAAAGCCAGGTCAGCTATGAAGACACCACTGCTATTCCGCGGTAATGGACGGCGTCAACAAAAGTGACGATGTTGTGATTTCGTTGAAGCGAGTTGAAGAGAAGACGCGACCGTGCTGGCTCGGGGTGACCAGTCGGAATCGGCCGGTGTGGGGTGTTCAAAACCCCTCTGAGCTCCTGGATGTTAAAAACGGGGGGGGGATCCGGGCTTCAATTAAACAAATTACAACTGGTGGCCTCTTCATCAAAAGAAAGCGGAGGGTCATAGGTCAGAATGGGCCCTACACATGCCCAAAGGGGATTTTTTAAACCGAGTTAGCCGTCTTTAAGTCGGCATGGGTGATTCCATGCCGACTTAAAGAAGACCCTGAGGGGGACCCTCGGTCAGCCAGAGGCCCCTCGGTCAGTCTTGAGATGGCCACTTGGCCGGCCTGAGATGTCTTGGAGTTGGCCTCGGGGCTTACAGTCATCCTGAGGGGCACACAGTCGAAATAAGGGGTCCTCGGTCGGTCTGACGCCCTCCCCCAATTCAACAACTTTTCGCTGACACTTCCCCGCTCAACAACGCTAGATTCGCCACTACCCCGGTGACCCCTGTATCGCGGGCCCCTGTCTCTGTCGCCCCCCTCCAGACTGGACCCCCCCAGACTCAGAAAGCAATCTGCAGCCAGCCAAGATATCGGCACGGCGCGGCGCGCTGTACCACAAGCCGGCTCCAAATATTGGCCGGCTGCGGCCAGCGGTGATTGCGCGGTGTGTGAGGGAATATGAGGAGCAGATGAAGGACATATAGGAGAGTGGTGAGTTAGGAAGCATCTCCATGGTAGTGGCGAATAAGCAGGCCCGGACGTTAGAACCAAATATATCAGTTAACTGATAGAACGATCACATGCACCTAGACCTACGTTTCAGGGCCGGTGCAACTGCAAGGCTGTAAGGCCACACTACGCTGAATCGTGATTCGAAACGCGACTACAAACAATTCAAGATTTGAAGTTTCGCCTGGGGAATTGAGACGTCGGCAGCAGTTCAGAACTCATGTGTACCAACAGTCTACACTATAGTTGTGACTAACTTTTTGGAGATGCGTACAAATGTTCCTGCGTTCTGATGAGCCCTGGGAATCGACAGGTGTCTTCCTCGGCGAGTTGCTCAGTCATAAGTTTAAGAGTTGAATGGATCTTGATTGTATGCACAATGCGAAGAATATGGTGGAGAGCGTTTATGTGTCATTTTATCGCTTAACTGCATACTTTCACTTCATCAAGCCAACATTATGGTTAATATCAGACACTTAAGCATAATTAGCAAATTACTTCGCTTCGGTTCTGTAATTTAGACGGGAGCGACGCACTTCACCGTAAATGGGAGAGGAGTCTCCAGTGAATAGGAGTGGCTATTTCAGTACCTTTCGCAGAATATATTCTGAATGCTCTCTCCGCGCACGGTTCAAAGAATCTGCGTTATCCACCAACACGCGGTTGCGCATGGATGCCAATCAACAGCATAATGCTGACAGTATGGTCGGTATGTCAGGCTGACAACAGGGGGACAGTATGGTCGGTATGTCAGGCTGACAGCAGGGTGACAGTATGGCCGATATGTGAGGCTGACAGCAGGATGACAGTATGACCGGTATGTCAGGCTGACAGCAAGGTGACAGTATGGCCGGTATGTCAGGCTGATAGCAGGATGACAGTATGGCCGGTATGTCAGGCTGATAGCAGGGTGACAGTATGACCGGTATGTCAGGCTGACAGCAAGGTGACATTATGGCCGGTATGTCAGGCTGACAGCAGGGTGACAGTATGACCGGTATGTCAGGCTGACAGCAGGGTGATAATATGTCATATATGTCAGGCTGACAGCAGGGTGACAGTAGTGGACCAGTATGTTCAGGCTGACAGCAAGTGACAGTATGGCCGGTATGTTCAGGGCTGACAGCAGGGGTGACAGCTAGTCGACGATATGTTAGGATGACAGTATGGTCGGTATGTCAGGCTGACAACAGCGGGACAGGTATTGGTCGGTTGGTTCAGGTGACCAGTATGACCCAGTATGTCAGGCTGATAGCAGGGTGAAAGTATGTCATATATGTCAGGCTGACAGCAGGGTGACAGTATGACCGGTATGTCAGGCTGACAGCAAGGTGACAGTATGTCCGATATGTCAGGCTGACAGTATGGCCGGTATGTCAAGCTGACAGCAGAATGACAATATGGCCGGTATGTCAGGCTGACGGGCGGGTGATAATATGTCCTATATGTCAGGCTGACAGCAGGGTGACAGTATGACCGGTATGTCAGGCTGACAGCAGGGTGATAATATGTCATATGTGTCAGGCTGACAGCAGGGTGACAGTATGACCGGTATGTCAGCCTGACAGCAAGGTGACAGTATGGCCGGTATGTCAGGCTGACAGCAGGGTGACAGTATGTCCGATATGTTAGGCTGACAGTATGGTCGGTATGTCAGGCTGACAACAGGGGGACCGTATGGCCGGTTGGTCAGGTTGACAGTATGACCGGTATGTCAGGCTGATAGCAGGGTGACAGTATGGCCGGTATGTCAGGCTGACATCAGGGTGACAGTATGGTCGGTATGTCAGGCTGACGGGAGGGTGATAATATGTCCTATATGTCAGGCTGAAAACAGGGGGACAGTATGGTCGGTTGGTCAGGTTGACAGTATGACCGGTATGTCAGGCTGACAGCAGGGTGACAGTATGGTCGGTATGTCAGGCTGACGGGAGGGTGACAGTATGGCCGATATATCAGGCTGACAGCAGGGTGACAGTATGACCGGTATGTCAGGCTGACAGCAGAGTGACAGTACCGGGTATACCCGGTGTACATGACAGTACCGGGTATACATACTCGTACATGACGGTCCTATATAGCCGTTATGTCAGACAGGCCGGCAGCTGATTAGAGGCTGCTCGGCTGCCGGGGCGGCTGGCGGCGTCAAAGAGAGCTTCGTTCCCGGGAGACGTGGCCGCTCGCTGAACCACTCATCATTATACGGCAGCGCGTGCGGGGTGTGAATTATGACCACCATCAGCAGCAATATCAGACGGAGAGGCAGCACACTGCGCCGCCGGCGGTGGCTGGCTGGTGACGCGCCGCAGATGTCGGCCGTGACAGACGACAGAGGACAGACAACAGATGCCGCCCCCGACCTCCAGACATGATACATATCGGCCACCGGCTCGGCCGGTCCAACGCAATTTAACCCAGTCCAAGATGAGGCCGATCCAAGCTTGAAAAGCCAAAAAGTTGTCGGTGGGGTTTCGGCTGGTGCTATAACCAGCATTTATCGGGGCGAAACATGTGACAGGATGGAACGAAAAATGCGACTGGTGGTGCGACTGGTGGTACGTGCGAACATATCGGCGAACACAATGGTCTACAACGATTTTGCCGCTGAGTCGAGGAGATGTTGCATCGCTGATTATTCACTGCGCCCTGGTTCAGATATCTACACACCCTCCTGCAGTACATCCTGGTGACGGGCGACCGAAACTTATCGATATATTTCAAAGTTTAACTACAAAATGATTTGTATTTATGATTACCTAAGTTTTCTCATTTAAACTTTCAAGGAGTGTGTGACAGCCGCATGCAGCTTCTTGAAACTCATTGGCTGTTCTCAGATCTGGGTAAAGTGGTCCCAGCAATATCTTCATTGGTCACAAGCCGTGCTCTCAAATCATTCTGGCTTTTGCGCCGTGTTCTTCGTTCGTGGCTCCCGGGTTAAATCGTCTGTCAATGTCAGTCTTTAGGCGCGCCAGGCATCGACGCCACCGTCTCCGCAACTCTCTGCCTCTCCGCAACTCTCTGTCTATCATGCTCTTTCCGCCTCTGTCAGCCCATCTCCACCTCTCCCGTTCACCCGTCTCTGCTCTCTGCCTCTCTGTCTACCCGTCTCTGCCTCTCTGTCTGCCCGTCTCTGCCTCTCTGTCTGCCCGTCTCTGCCCGCCTCTGCCTCTCTGCCTCTGTCCGTCTCTGCCTCTCTATTTGCCTGTCTCTGCCTCTCTGTCTGCCCGTCTCTGCCTCTCTGTCTGCCCGTCTCCACCTCTGTCTGCCCGTCTCCACCTCTGTCTCTCTCCTCTGCTCCCTCCGTCCTTCAGCTCGACACGGGTCGCCACGCGGCTGAGCGAGGTCGGCCCGGGAAGAGGAGAGGAACGATGGACGGCCAAAATTGAATCTCGGCAAGCCGATTGATTACAGCCCGGCGAGCTGCCAGCCGGCCTGGGGCGAACGGCAGAGGCCGCAGCTGCTCTCCGCTCACACCGACACCAGAGGCACGCGCACGACACCGATAGAGAGGCCGTCACGGTGTGACCGACCGTCCCCGCCCACTGATCGGCCTCTCCACAACCTGTGGCGAGGCGCCTCGCTCCTGACATCGGAACTCGGGGCCACACTCGACTGGCTCCATTCGCCAATGACCGGGAGGAGGCCATTAACAGTCAACTATGGATGAACTCGCTCGAGTTTAACGACGGCTGTTACGGAGGAGCAAAGGAGCTGTAAATCTTGCAGTGGTGCATTGGCGGCGAAGCTAGGCAGTCATGGTCTCGTCGTGCACGATATATGTCCAATTCACTGAGCTCACTGACTCAGTGTATGCTAGGCACGTTAATGGGATCATGCATATCAGTGAAAGCGACTCCACATCATCAACTTGAAACACATTTGTCACCATCGAGTTACGACTCGGTGCCTTCTCTGGAGCCATACCCCGACCGAGCAGAGATCTACCATGCCCTGGAGCCAAACTCTGACTGAACGCTGGTCTGCTCCATAGCGCAGTCGCCCAGTCTCGGCGAGGATGCGCGTCTGTCTCCGCCGCAACGCGCCCCGATCGTAAACAAGCCGATAGAGCTGTGATGTAGTGGACTCTGCCGCCGGCCCCTCCCTCCCCCCCCACCGCCAAACAGGGCCGCTCGATAGACGGGACCGGGGTGCGTGTCTGCGTGTCTGGTCTTCTCTGTCGGCCAGCCGCTCCTCTCTGTCGGCCCCGGCTCGCTCCTCTCTGTCCGGCCCGGGCTCGCCTCCTCTCTTGTCGGCCCAAGCTCGCTCCTCGCTCTGTCGGCCCGGCTCGCTCTCTCTGTCGGCCAGGCTCGCTCCTCTCTGTCGGCCAGACTCGCTCCTCTCTGTCGGCCCGGCCCCCCGCTCCTCTCTGTCGGCCCGGCTCGCTCCTCCTCTGTCGCCCGGCTCGTCCCTTCTCTGTCGGGTCCGAGCGCGCTCCTCTCTGTCGCCCCGGCTCGCTTCCGTCTCTGTCAGCCCGGCTGTCCTTCTCTGTCGGGCCGGCTCCGCTCCTCCTCGTCACCCGGCTCGCTCCTCTCTTCGGCCCGGCTCGGCCCCTCTCTGTGCAGCCCGGCTCGCTCCTCTTTGTCGGCCCGGCTCTGCTCCTCTCCTGTCCGGTCCGGCCTCGCTCCTCTCTGTCAGCGCCGGCTCGCTTCTCCTCTGTCGGCCGGCTCGCTTCCTCTCTTGTCAGCCCGGCTCGCTCCGTCTCTGTCGGCCGGCTCGCCCTCTTCTGTCGGCCCGGCCTCGCTCCTCTCTGTCGGCCCGAGCTCGCTCCTCTCTGCGGGGCCGGTCGCTTCTCTCTCGTCGGCCCGGCTCGCTCCTCTCTGTCAGCCCGGCTCGCTCCTCTCTGTCAGCCCGGCTCGCTCCACTCTGTCGGCCCGGCTCGCTCCTCTCTGTCGGCCCGGCTCGCTCCTGTCTGTCGGCCCGCTCGCTTCCTCTCTGTCGGCCCGGCTCGCTCCGCTCTGGTCGGGCCCGGTCGCTCCTCTCTGTCCGGTCCGGCTCGCTCCTCTCTGTCGGCCCGGCGCCGCTCCTCTCTGTCGGCCAGGCTCGCTCCTCTCTGCGCCAGACTCGCTCCTCTCTGTCGCCCGGGCTCGCTCCTCTCTGTCGGCCCGGCTCGCTCCTCTCTGTCGGCCACGGCTCGCTCCTTCTCTGTCGGGCCAGGCTCGACTTCCCTCTGTCGGCCAAGACTCGCTTCCTCTCTGTCGGACCCGAGCTCGGCTCTCTCTGTCGGCCCGGCTCGCTCCTCTCTGTCGGCCCGGGGCTCGCTTCCTCTCTGTCGGCGCCGGCTCGCTCTCTCTGTCGGGCCCGGCTCCGCCTCCTCTCTGTCAGCCCGGCTCGCTCCTCTCTGTCGGCCCGGCTCTCTCCTCTCTGTCAGCCCGCTCGCTCCTCTCTGTCGGCCCGGCTCGGCTCTCTCTTGTCAGCCCGCTCGCTTCTCTCTGTCGGCCCGGCTCGCTCCTCTCTGTCGGTCCGGCTCCGCTCCTCTGTCAAGCCCGGCGCGCTTCTCTCTGTCAGCCCGCTCGCTCCTCTCTGGTCGGCCCGGCTCGCTCCTCTCCTGTCGGGCCCGGCTCGCTTCCTCTGCTGTCGGCCCGGCTCGCTCCTCTCTGGGTTCGGCCCAGCTCGCTCCCTCTCTGTCGGCCCGGCTCGCTCCTCTCTGTCGGCCGGCTCGCTCCGTTGTCTGTCGGCGCGACTTCGCTCCTCTGTCGACCCGGCTCGCTCCTCTCTGAAGGCCCGGCTCGCTCCTCTCTGTCGGCCCGGCTCCTCCTCTCTGTCGGCCCGCTCGCTCTCCTCTCTGTCGGCCCGGTCGCTCCTCTCTGTCGGCCCGGCTCCGCTCCTCTCTTGTCGGCCCGGCTCGCTCCTTCTCTGTCGGCCCGGCTCCGCTCGCACCTCTCTGTCGGCCCGGGCTCGCTCCTCTCGTGTCAGCCCGGCTCGCTTCCTCTCTGTAGCCCGGGCTCGCTTCCACTCTGTCGCCCGGCTCGCTCCTCTCTGTCGGCCCGGCTCGCTCCTCTCTGTCGGCCCGGCTCGGCCCCGGGGTGATAGTGACCGGCCGCCACCACCTCACCCCAGCGGACATACATACCACGTTCAGCGGCTGTTTCCGCCGATATGTGGCTGTTTTCGCCGCCGAAGCGCGTCTGACCGTGTGTGCTGGCCGGCGCGGCAGCTGTATTCAAGTCGAAGTTGCCGTGTCAGAGGGTTGTATTCAGGTCGATGTCGCCGTGTCAGAGGGCTATATTCAGGTCGATGTCGCCGTGTCAGAGGGCTGTATTCAGGTCGATGTCGCCGTGTCAGAGGATTGTATTCAGGTCGATGTCGCCGTGTCAGAGGGTTGTATTCAGGTCGATGTCGCCGTGTCAGAGGGCTGTATTCAGGTCGATGTCGCCGTGTCAGAGAGCTGTATTCAGGTCGATGTCGCCGTGTCAGAGGGCTGTATTCAGGTCGATGTTGCCGTGTCAGAGGGCGGCTGGCGGTGGTCATATCCAGCCTTCACTCCGTCTCCGGCCTCATCCCAGTCCGACACGGCCCGGTCCCGGCGGGACACGCGGCGCGCTAACGATGCCATCTCGTGGTCCGGAGGTGGCGAAAACAGGGAGCGGCGGCAAATCAGACCAATTACCCCCGTCGCCGCCTCCCGTCACCGCCTCCCGTCGCCGCCTCCCGTCACCGCCTCCCGTCGCCGCCTCCTCTCGGCAGCAGCTCCAGCGGGATGACCACGGCCGCACGCCGGCATTGAGCGGGCGCCAGTGACGTCGCACGCACGCACGCACGCACGCACGCACGCACACGCGCACACGCGCACACGCACACGCAACACGCACACACACACACACACACACACACACACACACCTGTTGCCAGACGGGTCATCAGCGCTGAATGCTAAATTGGACTAATCGCGGTGAATGGAGCAATCACGTCCCAGAGCGTCAGAATTGCGCTGAGAGGTAGACGGACATCCGGGAAGGCCGAGTGTGAGAGACGGGAGAGGCGTGGGTTAGGCAGGACTGCGACGCGGGTGAGACGAGGGCGCGCGAGTGGGACGGGGAAGACGAGGGCAGAGCGGACGGCAGTTAGACGAGCCCAGCCGAATGGTGACCGTTTTAGAAGACCTCTGAACTGACCTCTGAACCACCACAGTCCAGGAGCTGAGCAATGAGTTGACTCACATTCAGCCTCTGAACGAACGTGTCTGGTCACAGGCTGAAAATAACGCCTTCTCGACCGTGTGAAATGTGGCCACTAATCTTGCGCAATGGTTCAACAGATGACCGACGACGGTCCGACTCGTGTAATATTTGTGAGCCAGTTGGAGGCTCCAGTGACGTCATCACTCGTCACTCGTCCACGGCCCGGGCCAGGCCGCCGGCTGTCCTCGGACAACCACCGTCAGCTGGCCGCTAACAGTGTCTCTCCTCCGCGCCGGCCGGGCGGGCCTGCATCACCGGAGGAGTCACCAGAGGACCACCGATGGAGGAGTCAGAGGACCGTCGATGGAGGAGTCAGAGGACCCGTCGATGGAGGAGTCAGAGAACCATCGATGGAGGAGTTAGAGGACCGTCGATGGAGGAGTCAGAGGACCACCGATGGAGGAGTCAGAGGACCGTCGATGGAGGAGTCAGAGGACCATCGATGGAGGAGTCAGAGGACCGTCGATGGAGGAGTCAGAGGACCGTCGATGGAGGAGTCAGCATACGTCGATTGGAGGAGTTCAGAGAACGTCGATGGAGGAGTCAGAGGACCGTCGATGGAGGAGTCAGAGGACCGTCGATGGAGAAGACAGAGGAATGAGGATCGTCGATAGATGACACAGGGGATCGTCGATGAGGGTCTAGAGGACCAGGCCTGTCAGCGCCGTCCGTGTCGATGCTCCCCCGGGACGGCGACGGCCGCTTTCCGCAGACCAGCGCCGCCGGCCGCGGTCAGTACAGTACCGCAGTCTGTACAGCACTACAGACCAGCGCTGGCCGGCCGGGTCAGTACAGTACCGCAGCCTGTAAGCACTACAGACCAGCACCGCCGGCCGCGGTCAGTACAGTACAGAGTCCGTACAATCACTAAACAGAGCAGCGCCGCCAGCCCGCGGTCAGTACAGTAGCCCCCGCGCATTCTGTACAGGACACTACAGACCAGCGCCGCCGGCCGCGGTCAGTACAGTACCGCAGTCTGTACAGCCACTACAGACCAGCGCTGCCGGCCGCGATCAGTACAGTACCGCAGTCTGTACGGCCACTACAGACCAGCGCCGCCAGCCACGGTCAGTACAGTACCGCAGTCCGTACAGACACTACAGAGCAGCGCCACCGGCCGCGGTCAGTACAGTACCTCAGTCTGTACAGCCACTACAGACCAGCGCCGCCGGCCGCGGTCAGTACAGTACCGCAGTCTGTACAGCCACTACAGACCAGCGCCGCCAGCAGCGGGTCCAGTACAGTAAAGCCGCAGTCCGTACAGACACTACAGAGCCAGCCGCCGCCCGGCCACGGTCAGTACAGTACGCGCAGTCTGTACAGACCACTGACAGACCAAGCACCGCCGCCGGCGCACGGTAGTACAGTACCGTACGCAGTCCGTACTGACACTAAACAGAGCAACGCCGCCAGCCGCGGTCGTACAGTACCGCAGTCGTACAGCACTACAGAGCAGTCGCCGCCTAAGCCGCGGTCGAGTACACGTACGCAGTCCCTGTAACCAGACATCTACAGACCAAGCGCCGACGGCCAAGGTCAAGTACGTACCTGCAGTGTCTGTACTACCACTACAGACGCGAGCCAGCCGGCCGCGGTCCAGATCAGTACCGTAGTCTGGTACAGCCACTACAAGCCAGCGCGCCGGCCGCGGGTCATGTACAGTACCAGCAGTCTGTACAGCCACTACGACCATGCGCCGCCAGCGCGGTCAGTACAGCTACCGAGTCGTACAGCCACTACCAGACCAGCGCCGCCGGGCCGCGGTCAGTACAGCCGTACCGCAGTCTGTAGCAGACCACTACAGATCCAGCACGCCGGCCGCGGGTCCAGTACAGTACCGTAGTTGCCTGTCAGCACTACAGAACCCAGCGCCGCCGGCCGCGGTCAGTCAGTACCGCAGTCTGTAACAGCACTACAGACCAGCGCCACCGGCCTGCGGTCAGTACAGTACCTGCAGTCCTGTACAGACACTACAGACCAAAGCGCCGCCAGCTGTGGTCAGTAACAAGTACCGCAGTCTGTACAGACACTACAGACCCGAGCGCCGCCGGCCGCGGTCAGTAACAGTACCGTAGTCTGTACAGCCACTGAGACAGCAGCCGCCAGCCGCGGCAGTAACAGTACCGCAGTCTGTACAGACACTACAGAGCAGCGCCGCGCGGCCAAGGTCAGTAATGTAACCGGCAGTCTGTACAGCCACTACAGCCAGAGTCACGGCCGCGGTCAGTACAGTACGCGCAGTCTGTACAGACACTTACAGAAGCCAGCGGACACCGGCCGCGGTCCAGTACAGGTACCTCAGTCTGTACAGACACTACAGAGCCAGCGCCAACCCGGCCGCGGTCAGTCAAGTACCCATCAGTCTGTACAGACACTTAGCAAGAGCACGGCCGCCGGCCGCCGTGTCAGTACAGTACCCGCAGGTCCTGTACAGCCACTACAGACCAAGCGCCACCGGCCGCGGTCAGTACAAGTACCGCAGCCTGTAACAGAAGTAAGACACTACAGACCAGCCGCTGCGCGGCCGCGAGTCAGTACAGTACGCAGTCCGTACAGCCACTACAGACCAGCGCTGCGGCCGCGTCGCACAGAGTCCAGCGGCGCAGCTGGCTTTATCAGCTCAACACCGCCTTTCAGATGAGGGGCAGCTGTATTATGAGCTCTGAAATGGCGACCGACTGTCCGGAGGCCATTGGTCGGTCACATGTCACATGATGACTGCAACTCGCTCCAAGTACCGGCCAGCGCCGCGGGCCAGCGGAGCGGGCCGTCTCATCTAGCCGGCCAGGTTACAGGGTCCACAGTCCACAGTCCACAGGGCAGTACAGAGGGCTACAGAGGAGTACCAGAGCGAGGTGACTGCGGGGGAAAGAAGAGCACATCATAAGTTTAGAGTGGTAACAGCAGAATACTACAGAGGGGCGATGGCTCGTGGCGATGGCTCGTGGCGATGGCTCGGGAGACCGTCAAGACACCGATTTGGATGGGTTGACTTTTGGACCAAGCACCGTGACATCTTGGGACCAAGGTAACTGGAACTCTCACCCTGTTCCGAGGGATATTTGTGGCGGGGTCGACTTTTCAGAGGCCCGCCGAGGGAGCTGAACTTTGTTCTCTGACACAGGTGGCAGTCTGGCAGTGGTGTCCTACCAGTGAGCCAGAGCCACCTCAGCGGCTCAGGACATGCCACGGAGCCACTACACAGAGCCGGCGCCGGGGTCGTCGCCTTGGTATGGTATTACTACACAGTACACACGGCTGCATTATTGATCGCCGCGCTCTACAGACACCCGTCCGCCGGCTGGTCCAGACAGCGGGTCACGGTGCCACGACGCAGCCATCGGCCGCCGCGTTTCGATGCGGGTTCCTCCTCAGTCGAGCGCGTTAACCTTGTTAGCCGCGATCCGGCTGGCTGCGCGTGTATAAAGCACACTCGGGTGGCGCGCGGCGGGGCGGCCGATCACACGCCGGGCGTAAACCGGCGCCCCAGGGAGAGATCTAGGGGCGTCTGCAAGCGGGCCGTTAGGGCGGCGGGTCACGTAGAGGCGGCGGCGGCTCCGGCGCCGCCAAACAGGAAATTGAAGGGAAAAACAGCCGCGGTGTACCGGAACCGGCCAGCGGAGGGCCTCGCCCCGGTACACGGAGCGGGCCCACAGGCCAGGCGAAGGCCTCTTCAGCAGTCCGAGGCTGTGTTATACTATCCACGTGACAGTGTGTTTTACTGATCAGGTGTCGATACAACGGGGGCGGGAACTCTGGACCTCCCATCAAACGCTCGATTTAGCCCGGTATGCCGGCCAACACGTGGTGGCGCCCAGCCGGCACGGCCGCGTGTGCCGCCTTTGTCCGGCGGCCCGCAGCCGGCCAGGCGTGACGTAGATCAGTCGCGCAGAACCGGAAGGCGATCGTCATTACCCGTATCTGTGTTCTACTTCCGGCGAGCCCTGGACAGAGACCGCGCGGCTAAAATAGACGCTAATACCGCGGATCAGGAGCTGGAGGTACGCAGGTCCATCAGTGTCACTGTCACTGTCACCACCGGGTGATCTGAGCTGGTGACAGACGCCGGGTGGTCCGGACTGACAGACGTCGGGTGGTCCGAACTGACAGACGTCGGGTGGTCCGGAACTGACAGACGCCGGGTGATCCGGACTGACAGACATAATTACGGCGCCGCTCGCCGCTGTCAGCGTCGTAATTAACGTCACCACAGGTCGCGCCAGCGGCCGGTGATGCCCCCAAGGGATTACGGTCATCACCGTGGATCTGATGTGATCGAGATAAATACAGCACATAGCCGTCCGGACCTCGTCTAACTGTGTGATATGTGGTCCCGCAACGGAATACCTACACAATTTCCATATGATGATTTTGCCCGACTTAATGATCGCAAAATCACGACAGGTCAGCACTCAGTAGTACTGGAACCAGGGGTGTAGTTTCCTATTCAGTTGAGGGGGCTTCAGCCCCCTTCCAGCCTGGCTTCAGCCCCCCCCCCCAACTTGGACAAGAAAGTGGGACAAATCCGGGGAGAAATATTATTTTGATTATACTTAAAGCAATTTTTTTCCCAGTTCAGCCCCCAGCTTTTCTGGGGAAACTACAACCCTGACTGGAACCAAGGGCGTAACGATTTTTCATAGCCATTGATCCGTCCTAAATGTCAAATCAAATGCCTAAACAAAAGTCAAATAGTAGTGGCTCCAGTAAAAGCTGTATGCTACCCGATTTAGCAGCATATTTCAATTTTACGTTTTTACGAGTACATAAAGGAAATTGCAGGATCTACCAGGAAAAAGATGTGACGATATTATTGTTTTGATCTATTTTAAGCGATCATTTATTACGTAAAAAGGTTTATTCCATCACGATACAGGGCACACAGCAGGGCGATTTCAGGCCCCCGGCTGATACTTTAGGTGCCGGACGGAGGAAAGTTGGGGCACTCTACGTTCCGCGTTCTTTGTTCTGGTTGTTACAGATGACCGCCATTTCAAGGCGAGCTGCCAGAAATATGATGAGTTACGTTTCATATAAATCAACAAAGTTATTGTAACCCACAACTGCAGGGGCGGTCGCTCGGACAGGCCCGCGGCCCGGTCCGGGGTGTATGCAGGGGGCCAAGTCATTTGGTGACCGCGTCGTGTGGAAGCACCGAACTCTGCCGACCCCTGGCGTCAGTCCTCAGAGGGCAGGCGCGGCAATGCGATGTTGGGAGATACCTATTACACATGGACTCAGTGTGATGCTGTAGCAGCGTCATCCCATCGTGCATCCAGGATTGACTTCATTACAAACATGGCAATGGTGATCACCTTCGAATGCCGAATCAATATTAACGATATACCGGTAGTCATCACGCGGCCTACAAGGACAAGATCAGACACAAAAGATTAAATCAATCGGATGATAACGAGATTTATGGTACGGGGTTCAACCGTCCCTCAACTCGGCCACGGACTGGGTAATTGGTCTGCAGATGCAGATCCTCCTGCCCTCAGCCCTCTCACCACAGCGCCTTAACGCTGGCTCGCCGAGTCTCCGTCTCCGGTCCCCCAATATGTGCTAGAAGTCTGGCATGCGCCAGCGACCACACTCCTAGCGATAGAGCCACCTCCCGGGCCCCAATTGTAAGGAGCAACCCAGTCAATAAGCAGGGGCCCCATACCTAGAAGCAGGCGGCCACCGTGGCAGTGCAAGAGCCTGCCGGCCTTAGAAGCGGAGGCGTGATCACAGTGCCCGTCCGGCCCAGTGCACACAGTCGCACACTCATAAACTAGGAGGCCCCCAAGTGCAGCCTGAGCCAGCAGGGTAGGCGACGTGGGGCGCCCCTCGCCGCACGTGCAGTGCTAACCAGCAGGAGGCGCCCAGTAGAGTCACAGTGCCTAGAGGATACGGCGGGCGGCCTGCTCAGTGCAGAGGGGTGCTAACCTGAAGACCCGAGGGTAGCCCGCCAGTTGCAGATGATGGCTCCAACACACGGAGCCCGCCCATGTGCTGAGTGGGCCTGCAGTAGATCACACCAGGAGGTCTCGCCACGATTGCCACGTGTTACGACACGCGAGGCCGCCGCAGTCTGCCAGGTGCCTAAGCCGTGTCCAGCTAGTGAGGAGCGACTCCCAGTGCACGCGTGGCCCCTCAGAGCGTGCCCTAGGGCCTGCAGCGGATCCGGCCCCCGACTGGTGCACCGTAGGAACAGCCGGACCGACAGCGGACTGGCGCTGCGGCCAGCCCTTGGCAGTCTGCGTAAATACGAGGAGGCCCCGTGCGCGCAAGAGTGCTTAAGACGCGCAGCCGGGGCCGCGCGCGACGTGGCCTAGTGGCTAGAGGAGAGTGGAGGCATCCGCGCTCCTAGATCCGAGGTGGCTAGCACCATCCGAGGGCCCACGCCGTGCGACAGTCAGCTACGCTATGCACAGAGAGCCGCGCCCAGTACCCGCGGAGTGCGCTAGACCAGCGTGAGGCCCTCCATGTGGGCCAGGTGGGCTCTAGACCCGGTACGCCGCGCGGCGCCCGCCTCAGTGTAGTGGTCTAAAGAGCTGGCTAGGGTGAGGTCTCCAGGTGGGCAGAGTGCGTAAGCGAGCCCAGGTACACCCAGTCTGCAGGTGGTGTGGGGCCTGAGGCCATAGCGGTAGAGACCGTCCGAGGGATTAGGGTGGTCTCTCGCGGGCGCGCGAGGCGTGGCAGTGAGTCCTAACGGTCCCTAGGGCAGGCCTCCCCCGCGTCATCGCGCGAGTGCCCTCGTGTAGATCACCGTCAGACAGCGACACCCTCAGTGCAGTGGCTAAACCACGGAGACTCCCCCAGCTGGAAGCTAGGGGCTCGTCAAACACAGAGCTAGTGCACTCTTCTGTCACCGCGCTTGAAACAGTGCCATACAGGGCCAGCGCCCCTCGAAGGTGACCATGCACCATAGAGCCCTCCATGACATAGGCACCCGCGACCAGTGCAGTGCTAAGGCGAGAGTCCCCCCAGTGTCAGCCGTACATCTGACCTGACCTGCGCAGGTATCCTGAGCTCCAGCATTAGACAACGGTGCACACGGTCATTCCATCACTGACAACAGTGCGCATCGCCTTCTGCCATAGTTGAGGAGACACGAGTAGCACGGAGGCCCCCGAGGTAACTACAGACGGAGGACATACCCTCATAATATTCAGACCGCCAGTCTGAGGTCAGCACTCTGCAGGTGTAGCTAAGAGCAGGACGCGGCCCCTACTCATGTCCCAGATACATGAGCAGATGCCCGCTGCTACCTATCATTCCGCTAATATCACTAAAACAGCGAGACACGGCCCGAAAGCTCCAGTAGCGTGGAGCCCAGAAGACACGGAGGCCGAGCCCAGTAGGAACTCACACAAGGAAGAGCTCCCATCCTATACCATAAGGTCCACGTGAAGAAGCCGCGTGCCCGCCGATACTGTAAGACCTGCCCCTTTGGTCGCAGGAGGCTTTCCACATACTAGTTATAAATGACCGAGGAGGCACCGAGCAGGTTAATGTACACGATCAGATTCCACCCCGTTCCGATCACACTTCAAGACGACAGGCAGAGTTCCTCATCATCTAAAGTTCAGTGGGCCGGGATGATTGGCCCCAACATCGGTACCTTGATTAAACCACGAAGGCCCCCAGTTGAAACATGTGCGGGCGAGCTACGGGTAGCCGATGGGCTCACGCCCACGTACCCCGAAATAAAGGAGCCGGCGCTCAGTCCGGCGGTCCACCCTCCATGTGACTCTTCCTCGACCTTCTCCGTCACATCCTAGACATACGTGATGTCCCTCTGGTACTTAGACGGCAGGGCGTCCCGACTCATACTCAGGAGGATACCTAGGAGGCCTCCATCAACTAGGAACGTAATCAAGAAGGCCAGCCTCGTCGAGACGCCTCGAACTAATCGTTTCGGCCCCCTCCAACGAATCAACCTACCAATCACCGATAATTAGGGTTAATGGCCTAGTGCGTCTGTAGGATTTCCCTGGGCGACGTGTCCATCCGTTGGAGGAGGCCTACTTTGCCTCCTCTATTCCGTCACACTTCCTAAATGAACTACCGGTACCATTCTCTTGTAACAGGTTGAGTATTGCGCACGCCTTGTCACCATCCCCTCAGCAACATCTTTGCCAGGTCTTCTCAGGGTAGACCAGGTAGGGTGCGCCCATATTACACAAAAGTTGCCGCACTCGGGCGCGCCTACGTGTTCCCACGCACCGCCCGCACCTTGACCTGCGCGCATTCTCACCCGACTCAGGCCCGCGAGCCGCCACACCTTGCTCAGGGAGGGCTTGTGCGCAGCCTTCTGAGTGCGACCGTGCCTCGTGATGCTACAGGTCTCTTCATATGTTAGCCAGTGGTCATACCTACCTACCGCACTGCGCGAAACTCCCACTAAACAGAGAGTGCCCATGAGTTCGCGAACGGCGCCCTACGCTTCCCCCAGTATGTGTACGCGGCAGCCCATTGCTGAGCTCAACGTCCCGCGTGTACTCGGATCCTACGCTTAACATGAGCACCGATCTGTCCGCACCCAAACAATAACTACCAACCTGTCAAACCGTGTGTGTCTCCCCTTCAGGTATCGTCGGTGTCAGGGGCGTCAGCAGCCCGAGTGTCCGGTGGTCCCCTGTGGTCGGGCGGTCCCTGTGTGTCAGGCGGTCCTGTGTGTCCGGCGGTCCCGTGTGTCAGGTGGTTCCCTGTGTGTCGGCGCGTCCCTGTGTGTCAGGTGTCTGTGTGTCAGGTGGTCCCTGTGTGTCAGGCTGTCCCCTGTCATCAGGCCGGTTCCCTGTGTGTCAGTAGTCCTGTGGTCAGGTGGTCCCGTGTGTCAAGGTGGCCTGTGTATCAAGGCGGTCCCTGGTTGTCAGGCGGTCCCCGTGTGTCAGGTGGCCCCGTGTGTCAAGGTTGGTCCTGTGTGTCAGGTGGTCCCTGTGTGTCAGGCGGTCCCCTGTGTATCAAGGCGTTTTGTGTCAGGCTGTCCCCTGTTGTCGGGCGGGTCTGTGTGTCAGGTGGTCCCATGTGTGTCGGGCGGTCTCCTGTCGTGCAGTGGTCCCCTCGTGTGTCAGTGGTCCCGTTGTCAGGTTGGTCCTGTGTAGTCAGAGTGGTCCCCGTGTGTAGTGGTCCCTGTGTATCAGGAGCGGTCCCTTTGTGTCAGGGTCTGTGTGTCGGGCGGTCCTGTTGTCAGGTGGTCCCTGTGTGTCAGGTGGTTCCCTGTGTGTCAGGCGGTCCCGTGTATCAGGCGTCCTGTGTGTCAGGTGGTCCCTTGTGTGTCGGGCGGTCCCTGTGTGTCCAGGTGGTGTCAGGTGGTCCCGTGTGTCGGTTGGTCCTGTGTATCAAGGCGGTCCCTGTGTGTCAGGGGTCCCCTGTGTTCGGGCGGTCCCCTGTGTGTCAGGTGGTCCCTGTGTGTCCAGGCGGTCCTGATGTGTCAGGTGGTCCCTGTGTGTCGGGGGCGGTCCCTGTGTGTCAGGTGGCCTGTGTGTCGGGCGGTCCCTGTGTAGTCACGGTTGGTCCTGTGTGTCAGGCGGTCCCCGTGTGTCAGGCGGCCTGTGTGTCGGGGGGTCCCTGTGTGTCAGGCGTCCCTGTGGTCAGGCGGTCCTGTGTGTCGGGCGTTCCTGTGTGTCAGTGGTCCTGTGTGTCAGGTGGTCCCCGTGTATCAGGCCGTCCGTTGTGTCAGGCGGTCCCTGTGTGTCAGGCGGTCCCTGTGTGCAGGTGGTCCCGTGTGTCAGGCTGGTCCGTGTGGTTCAGGCCGTCTGTGTGTTCAGGCGGTCCCTGTGTGTCAGGTGTCCCCTGTGTGTCAGTGGTCCCTGTGTGTAGGCGGTCCTGTGTTCAGCGTCCTGTTGCGTCAGGCAGGCGGTTCATGTGTGTCACGGCGGTCCTGGTGTGTCAGGGTGGTCCCCTGTTATCAGGCGCGTCCTGTGTGTCAGGTGGGTCCCCGTGTGTTAGGCGGTCCGTTGTCGGGCGGTCCTGTGTGTCGGGCGGTCCCCGTGTGTCAGGCAGTCCTGTGAGTCAGGCCGGTCCCGTGTGTCAGTGGGTTCCGTGGTGTCAGGCGGGTCCCTGTGTGTCGGGGCGGTCCTGTGTGTCAGGCGGTCCCTGGTGTGTCAGGCGGTCCCTGTGTGCAGGTGGTCCCTGTTGTGATCAGGCGGTCATGTGTGTCGGGCGGTCCTGTGTGTCAGGCTGGTCCCTGTGCGTCAGGCGGTCCCTGTGGTGTTCGGGCGGTCCCTGGTGTGTCAGGCGGCCCCGTAGTGTCCAAGGTGGTCCCTGTGTGTCGGGGGGCGGTCCCTGTGTGTCAGGCGGTCCCTGTGTGTCAGGTGGTCCCTGTGTGTCAGGTGGTCCCTGTGTGTCGGGCGGTCCCTGTGTGTCGGGCGGTCCCTGTGTGTCAGGTGGTCCCTGTGTGTCAGGTGGTCCCTGTGTGTCAGGCGGTCCCTGGACAGTATACCGCCCCCGGCCGGTGACTCAGCCCAGATAATGAGTATGTCGGCTATCTGAAGCGGCCACATGTCGTAACCAGACGCTGAGTCACACGGGCGATAGCCTATCGGCCGGTAAATGAACGCCTCTGCCTCTGAGTCAGAGAGCGATAGCTCAACATGTGACTCTGACCGTCCCAAACAGCCGCTGGATGTCCCAACACCCAACAGTCACTAAACAAACGGCCACGGCGCGTAAAGCAGAGCCGGTTGATATGAATTCGATCAGGGTATGTCGACAGAAGGACAAGGCTTACCGTCGCATGCCATGGGGACCAATCAGAGTGACGGCGATCCCGAGCGTGTAAGACTGGACACTGGCTGTGTGGCCGGGGAGGGGGACGTACCATCAGAGTTGAAGCCAAGTTCATGAGTCCACAGCTAAGTCCATCTGAGGCTGCTTTGTGACTCGGGTGAGGGGACGTCCATCAGAGTTGGAGCGTTTCATAGTCCACAGCTAAGGTCCATCTGAGGCTGCTGTGGCTCGGAGGAGGACGTATACCAGTCAGATTTCAGCAGTTCATAGTTCCACAGCTAAGGGTCCATCTGAGGCTGCTTTGTGGCTCGGGAGGACGTACCATCAGAGTTTCAGCAGTTCCTAGTCACAGCTAAGGTCCATTGAGGGCTGGCTTTGTGGCTGGCGAGGGGACGTACATCAAGTTGAGGCCAGTTCATAGTGCACAGGCTAAGGTCCATCTGAGCTCGCTTTGTGGCTGGCGGGAGGGGACGTACCAATCAAGAGTTCAGCAGTTCATACGTCCACAGCTAAGGTCCATCTGAGGCCTGCTTTTGTGGCTCGGGAGGGGACGTACCGATCAAGAAATTCACAGCAGTTCATAGTCCATCTGAGGTCCATCTGAGGTCCATCTGAGGTCCATCTGAGGTCTATCAAGGGTCCATCGAAAGTCCATCTGAGGCTGACCCACCGTGTCGACTGGGGTCCATCTGAGATACATCTGAGCGGGCCGTCCCAGCGGGCCCGATTGTAATGCTGACGACGGGTCGACGGAGCCGACCGACCCCCAGAATAGCAATGTCGGCAGCGGCGGCGACGACCACAGAGCGAGCAGTCCGCTCAATAGAGCTGGCCAGCGACGGATCGACGCCGGCCCGGCCGTCAGCGCGGCTCGCCGACGTCAACTTATCCACTGCACTATCATATACAGCCAGATCAGCGGTCAGAACATCAGCGGCCAGAACACAGCCGACCGTCAACTTATCCACTGCATCATCATATACAGCCAGATCAGCGGCCAGAACATCAGCGGCCAGAACACAGCCGACCGTCAACTTAATCCATGCACCATCATATACAAGCCAGATCAGGCGGTCAGAACATCAGCGTACCACCGCACCTATCATATACAGCCACAGATCAGCGGTCAAACATCCAGCGTTAATCCCACCGCACTATCATATACAGCCAGATCAGCGGCCAGAACACCAGCGTCAGAACATCAGCGGCCAGACACAGCCGACCGTCAACTTATCCACCGCACCAGTCAATATACAGCCAGATCAGCGGTCAGAACATCAGCTTATCCACCGCACTAATCATATACGGCCAATCCAGCGGTCAGGAACATCAGCGGCCAGAAACACAGCCGGCTGTCAACTTATCCACCGCACCATCATTATACAGCCAGCATTCAGCGGTTCAGAACAATCAGCGTTATCACACTGCACTATCATTTATACGCCAGTCAGCGGTCAGAACACCAGCGTCAGAACATCAGCGTTATTCCACCGCCAACTATCATATACGGCCAATCAGCGGTCAGAACATCAGCGGTCAACTTATCCACCGCACCATCATATACAGCCAGATCAGCGGTCAGAACATCAGCGGTTATCCACCGCACTATCATATACAGCCAGATCAGCGGTCAGAACTTATCCACTGCACCATCATATACGGCCGGCTCAGCGACTTGCTGAACACAGACGGCCGACCGCTCTACTGTGCCGCTCTCCGGCCGCGCTGGTCTGTGTTCGGGTCTGTGTTCGGGTCTGTGTTCGGGTCTGTGTTCGGGACTCGGGTCTGTGTTGATCTGTGTTGTGGTCCGTGATGATCTGTGTTGTGGTCCGTGTTGATCTGCGTTTGGGTCCATGTTGATCTGTACTTGGGTCCGTGTTGACTGAGTCTGGGTTCGTACTGGTTTGTGTTGCGGTCCATATTTTTTAATGTGCTTGGGTTTATGCTGATCAGTGTCTGGGTCCGTCTTGATCTGTGTCTGGGTCCGTACTGGTCTATGTTGTGGTCCGTACTGGTCTATGTTGTGGACCGTACTGGCCTATGTTGTGGTCCGTACTGGTTTATGTCCGTGTCTGTGCTGGTCCGTGTTTGGGATTGAGCTAATTTGTGTTTGTGGACCGTTACTGGTCTGATTGTTGTTGGTTCCGTAGCTGTCTATGTTGTGGTCAGACTGGTCATATTGTATGTGGTCCGTACGGTCTATGTGTGGGACCGTACTGATCTATGTTGTGTCCGTTTACTGGTTTATGTCCGTTCTGTTGCGTCCGTGTTTGGGATTGAGCTAATTTGTGTTTGTGTCCATGCTGGCCTGTGTCAGGAGCCCTACTGATGTGCTCCGTGACTCGTGCTGATCTGTACTGTGGTCCGTGCTCCGTGACTCGTCCTGATCTGTGTTTGGTCTGTGTTCGGAACCGTGCTGATACGAGTCCGCGTTTCGCTGACGTGTTCGCGGCTCGCTTGATGTCCTGGCGTTTGAAGTTGCGGCCGGGCAGTTCTGGGGGTTAAGCCGACAGGAAGCGACACAAGCACGGCGCCTTTCAAAAGTTGATCGCTCCTCTGAAAGCTCAGCTCGGCGGCAGGGTCGCTGTGGCGAGGAAATATCAGCGGTCGCGGGACACTATCGGCTTTTTACCGCGCGGCTAGGAGGAGGAGATGGCTCAGAGAGGAGGCCGGAGCCTGCTCTGGGCTCTCCATAAATTACTCACCGTTAATTAGACTGCCATCGTCGCAAGCAATTGGTATTCACACTACGCACAGGCCCACAGGCCCAAATTAGGAGGAAAAACCCGTCCACGATTTATTGGATGGGAGCCAACTGACGAAAAGAGAGCTCATCAGAGACGTAAACGAGTTCTGAATTAGCACTTCTTCTCGGCGAAACTGACACTCAGCAATCCAAGATATTCCATGCTAATGCATGGTCGGTGTTACTCGCCACCCCTGCCCCCACACAGCCATCGATCGGAACCCAACTGACATACGTCAGGCAGCGGCAGGGCTGGCGGCCGCTGTCGCGATGATCAGACCAGCACCGACGGTCCCTCTCCGTCTGAGACCAGGGCTGGCGGCTGCTGTCGCGATCATCAGACCGGCACCGTCGGCTACCCTCCGTCTGAGACCAGGACTGGCGGCTGCTGGCGCGATGATCAGACCAGCACCGTCGGCCCCTCTCCGTCTGAGACCAGGGCTGGCGGCCGCTGTTGCGATCATCAGACAGCACCGTGCGGCTACCTCCGTCTAGACCAGGGGCTGGCGGGTGCTGTTGCGATCATCAGACCAGCACCGTCGGCTACCCTCCGTCTGAGACCAGGGCTGGCGGCTGCTGTTTGCGATCATCAGACCAGCACCGTTCGGCTACCCTCCGTCTCGCAGACCAGGGCGGCTCTGCTGTTGCGATCACAAGACCAGCACCGCGCTACCCTCCGTCTGAGACCAGGCTTGGCGGCTGCTGTTGCGATCATAGACCAGCACCGTCGGCTACCTCCGTCACCGACGAGACGACCACGCAGTCAGGACATCTGGAGCCGTGCCGATCAGAGCTGAGAGTGACCTCTACTCCTGCTGAGGACACGCCATCAGACGGCCTGCGCCCGGTGTCCCGGTACCCACCTAGTACCCAGTCCCAGTCCGGGTACCGCGGCCTCAGATAAGAGGCTCACTCCGGAGCTGGCTAGAGGCCAAGATAACCGCCCTACGACCGACCGAACCATAGCTGTCTGGAGGCCGCGATAACCACCACACGACCGCCACAATCAGAGCCGTCTGCGTTTGTTGTTCGCCCATTACAGGCCTCCGCCCCAGCCGGCACTGACCCGAACCATACCATACCGCCCTGCCATACCGGGCTGATATCGGTCATACCATACCGCCCTGCCATACCGGGCTGATATCGGCCATACCATACGCCCTGCCGGGCTGATATCGCCATACGCATACCGCCTGCCATACCGGGCTTGATGATCATCGGTCATACCATACCGCCCTGCCATACCGGGCTGATATCGGCCATACCATACCGCCCTGCCATACCGGGTTGATATCGGCCATACCATACCGCCCTGCCATACCGGGCTGATATCAGCCATACCATACCACCCTGCCATACTATACCGCCCTGCCATACCGGCCTGATATCGGTCACGGAAACCGGCGCCGGGCCGCACAACACGTCCCTGATATCGGCCACAGGGTCAGTGGCTGACGGATGGTGCCGCCCCCGGCCCGACTGGCAATGAATCCATGCGCTTTGAACTCATATTGGTTTGTTTCATTAGCTAATGCTCTTAATCACGATGCGGTGGCGGCGCTCATCAATTGTGCCCGGCGCGCCGACATCCCAGCCGCGCTGTTAATCTCTCTCAGGACTAAAAGTGAACTAACTTTACAGTCTGCCTGCGCCCCACAAGTCAATTATGTACCATCATTGCATCATTACATGATTATTTCGCTGAAGGACTCTTGGGGGCACCTAGCTCGGTGGAGTTGAGCTAAAATGTTCGTGCTTCATTAGCGAATCATTTAAAAGGACCCTGGTTATTATTACCGTACGGGAATGTTTTCGCCTGCAAATTGTAACGACATTTATTTCGGTTGTTATTTCACGTATGCCTCAGCATACTCGTAAAACGGCAAAGTCACAGTTTCACAAGAAATATATACAAAATAAAAATAAGCAACCCATTTTTTGCACTTCAAGTTAATTGTCTTATTTGTCGCCTATTCTATGTTCTAGTTTCTACTTCCATTACCCGGTGTGACCCCATGCTCACCTTGCGCAGTCGGTGACCTGTCTCATGTCGCGCTGCACTGAGAAGACGCCGCCCGGTCTCCTCCCGACCGCTGCCAAATTCAATTGACCGCTTTTCTGAAACCAAGAGTACACGCCGTTAGCATTACAACTCGGCGCGACGCGGAGTGCATTGAACTGCGCAGAAACTTCCTCCATCGAGCACCGCGAGCACGCCCGTCAGACAAAGTGCGCCATAAGGAAAAGTTAGTACTTAGTATGCGCGTGCGATACATAGTAATGTTTCAGGCGTAGCACGTTAATTTATTAGCTTGATGGTTCCTAGGATGAACGGGAAGAATGTTATTGCAAAGATTGACAAAATCGCCCGACTCGGAACGATATAACTCTACCACCCCATCATGCAGAGTAATGCAATGTTGGCAGCAAAACTGCACACTTTTCCATAACACTTGTCCCAGGAAACACATCCCTTGAGTGCCCTTTTCAGCGTCGAGTCACTGGTAGGTAGTGTACTGACGGAGCTTTTTGCTGCTGTGCCTCAGTCGCTCATAAGTCTGCTGCTGCTGTCTCTCTCAGAGTGGGGACAAGGCCACATCGCCTCAAGAGAGTGGGGGAGGCCGTGGCCGCACAGCCTCAGAGCCAGGGAGGACGTGACCGCGCCGCCTCAGAGTCAGGGAGGACGTGGCCGCGGCGCCCGGTGGATGGCTTATATGTGGCGTGTGCTGCTGCCATCGGCGAGTGACACAGGCAACACGCTCTCGGCCGCGCTGACTTTGAGCTCGGCACAGTGAAGCCATGGTGAGGCGCAGTGGCTGCCGGGGGCCGCGGGGATCGCCAGCTCACTGACACAGTGCGGCTGCCGGGGGCCGCAGGGATGGGGCCGCGGGGATCGCCAGCTCACTGACGCTGCAGAGGCGAGCGGTCACTTTCGAGCCTGTGAGACCGCCCAGCTAAACCGCCATCTTCACCGACCACTACAACACAATCAGCTAATGATGATGGGTGTTAAGTGTTAACTACTCACGCTTCTCGCCGGGGAAGCTCGCAATAGTTAGACAAGCATCGCATAATCAGAGCAAATTTAACATATACTTTTAAGTTACACTTCTGCAATGAATTCCTAGTTAGCATTCATAGATCGTACTGTTTTTGGGTGTCAAAAAGGTAGGTTTATTGAATAAGTTGTACTGTGGGCCGAACCAAGGCCGAGCGTGGGGACTATGTATGGAGGAGTTGGCAAATAGCTCATTGTCACCGGTGACCGCAGTTTAATTCTACCTCGGATTAACAGCTAGCTCGGTGACGACCATTGTCGTACAAATCATTTGCTTCAAAGAGCTTTTGCTCGTAGAAAATGAGGATTTTATAAACCCGGAACTCCTAACATAAAGAGTTCTTAACGTCCTCCTCGCTATTAGAGTTGATAAAAATAAGGGGTTCTGTTGAGTAGATTGACTATTTATGAGCTCGTGAGAGCCTTTTAGTAATTAGGAGACCTCGTTTCGTGCTTCTCTTCTTCATTTATCTTCACCTGCAAGACGAACTATTCAAATATACATAGCGAGCTACTCTGTTTTCTTTAAGCTCTCTGTTTTCCACAGTGCGCCGCGAATCTTCCCAGCTATTTCTCCAGTAAACAGAACAACTTGCGCGCCACTAATTTAGCGCGGCAGGGTGAACAACTTTGGCCAAGGCGCCACGGCCGTGCCGGGACCTCTCAGCGCGCGCGGTCCACGCTCGGCAGAAAGCATTCAAATTGACTTCACATGCAAATTCGCGACGCGAACCAAAAACTTAATC
The DNA here is from genome assembly GCA_014673585.1 of Semibalanus balanoides. NCBI lineage: Eukaryota > Metazoa > Arthropoda > Thecostraca > Balanomorpha > Balanidae > Semibalanus > Semibalanus balanoides. The sequence goes on along the minus strand of VOPJ01005381.1, from coordinate 20,013 downwards.
CAATTTGCCCCGCTGCGTCTCCTCCCGAGGAGTTGCAACGAGATTAGGCGAGTCATCAGCCAGCGGCGGCATTGAATAGAGGCCCGGCCGGCTGCCGGCTGGCCGGCTGGAGGAGCGGCCGGCCTGCAGCGAACACTGCACTCCCAATACAGGATACGGGTTTACGATAAATTTACGAGAACTTAATAGCCGGCGCTCGTCTACGGTATCGCGATGGCCAAGTACGGCACAAATCCATCGCAGCGGATCCCAGAAGCGGCTGGCGGCAGTGACTGTATCGGTCCACTATAAATAGCAACGCTAAATAATACCACCAGAACAATGGACACAGCTGGAGCAGAGATTCCCGGAGAGTGAATTTCTCGACAAAGAAACCACCTAGACAGTAAATACGTTCATTCACCACCATTGACGTAATTGACAGAGTTAATTGCAGCAGCAGTGTTATCGTCTTCAGGCGACATCAATTATCTGAATGGGAATAGCGGTCAAGGGTTTACGTTGCATTGCTTCCTAACGTTATTGATTGACTCCGGCAAAGTTTGCGCGGACCGCAGACACTACTGAGTCAGTAGTGTCTGCGGTCAGTAGTGAATGTCAGTAGTGTACTGAGTCAGTAGTGAATGTCAGTAGTGTACCGAGTCAGTAGTGTCTGCGGTCAGTAGTGAATGTCAGTAGTGTACTGAGTCAGTAGTGTCTGCGGTCAGTAGTGAATGTCAGTAAGTGTACTGAGTCAGTAAAGTGTCCCTGCCGGTCAGCTAAGGAATGTCAGTTAGTGTCTGCGGTCAAAGTAGTGAATGTCAGTAGTGCTACTGAGTCAGTAGTGTCTGCGGTCAGTAAGTGAATGTTCAGATAGTGTACTGGTCAGTAGTTGGTCCTAGCGGTCAGTAGTACTGGACTCTGATGAGCATAACATTTGTCGGGCTGAACGTGGAGAAATTCCGCTGAACGTTAAACGTGGAGATATCAAGATCGAATGATAAACGTTAATATTATAACGTTTATATATAACGTTTTAATATAGGTGAGCCTCTTCAAGCTGATCTGTTCAATCTATGTAAAATGGTCCTGCCGACTGAACAACTCGCTCTAAAACCCTCAGACGTGTGTTGCGTTCAACAATCACTCTCAGCAAACACTGTCCTCACACCTACTGTATCAACAGTTCTCTGCCCTGCAGCGTGTAACGGGAAGTGTCGTGAACTTAGGAGTCATATTGGACTTCCAAGCTACATTTTTTTTTTTGCCATATAGACAGTATGGATGACCAAAGGAACCGGGCTTTTGGGGTCTCCTAATCCGATCATTAAAACAGGCCCTTCCTAGGCCAGAAATTTGACGAAAAGCGCTGCTTTTGGCATACTACGCTATTTCAGGGTCAATACTGGGAATAGTGGGAGTGTTTGTCCTGGTCAGGTGCAGCTAAAACCATTTAAAGCGATTGGAAAGGTAAACAGCACGAAATTTATAATGAGTTTTTGCGGGAAAATCGCGAGTTGGCCTTCTATGCCGCCTACGTATAAGTCCAGAGGCACGGACTAGACAACGACCAGTGTTCTCTTCATTTGGAGAGATACCGCTATAATTTGCTCTGTACATTCTTTTTCAAATGTCCCATACTGCTTTCTTGAAGGCGCGGCGCGTACAGGCTGAACCTCGTCTATCTCAGAAAAGTTTTCCGGCAAAAACCGATTCCTCTTTTCTGTTAAGACTATTTTTTTTCAACTTTTCGTATATTAGACGCCTAGTCACGAACAACGCGAATTACAAGCTCGTTAAATGTTGTCGCTCGCTTCGTAGAGTCTCCACTGTGAAGATGGGGACGTTTGTTAGACTTGTAACCTTAGCGAACGTTTTTATCCTAAAAAATCTCCAGGTAGATTTCTTCGTAGACGATTTTGTCATTTTTAAATCATCTGTTTTAGCCTATGTCGCGAAAATGTAGCTGTATGAGTGCGTGGTTCTTTATATTTTTATCTATGTGTTGTGTGCATATGTGGATGTGTATGATTATTTATTCTGTATTTTATCACTTGACTTCGTCTATAAGTGGGCATAGTGCCTGTTGGCGATATGTGAATGAATAAATTAAGTCTATTGTCAACAAATGCAATCAAAGCTACCATGAGTAACGTACAACGTGGGATATTATATTCTCACCAGCTGAGGCGTTAAACGTCGTGCAGATATCAGCTGAAACCGGTTTTAAACCAAGCCATGTAAAATTTGGCATGGCTACTTAGCACTTACTATGCACTACAGGTATTAGGATGCACTACTGAATTATTCGGCTCTCCATTATATTATTTATGTCAAGGAATGTCCACTGATATTTTCTAAGCTAGAAGGAGTGTTAATGTCTCTTGGAATACACAAGCCACTTTTTGTCTCGGCTCGTGCAAATGCGAGTCCAGCACCGTCATTCACTGCTGTGCTTAGCAATAATAGGCCGAAAATTTAGTGTCCAATCCAGGTATCATGTTATCAGTGATAGGGGTAATTACTCCACTAGGGGTAATGGAGCCTTCGGACGGAGGTAATATCATTGAGTAGCAAGAGCAAATAATAGTGATTAGTCTGATGATGGCGCATGATGCTCATACATCTATCCCAGTTTATGTTTCTGTCAGCACATCATCGCAAATAACATAAAAACAAACAAATGCAACAAACCAAATAATTGGTACAAATGTGACGAAGATCGTTGTGATACCGTCTACGCGTTGTTCTACGCTGGGAACCACTGCTTAATGTTAAAGGCAACACATGCATATACTTATATTACTGTCCCTAGATGGCGCTAGCAGTAAACGCCTGAAGTTATGTTGTACCGCATAGCTTAAAACACAGAATTGCGGTCTGCGCACTTTTGGACGAGGCAACGAGTCATTCTGGTTATCAACATGGGGTAACCACAACCTTGACGCTGAGAACAATGGTCGTAAACCAATGTAACCGAGCGATAACATCAAACGTCCGTAAGGCATTCGTATTGCTCTCACCACAGACGGCATTGTCGTGAACCGAGGAAGCAAGATTATTCCATCGCCATCCCATCGCTCCCTCGTTGCGAGCACTGTGGCGGGCAGTTGCGCACCAAGAAAAAAAGGTGACATAGCCCAGACGGCCTGGTGACCGTCAAACAACGGAGATTAGAGCGGCAGTGACGACGGACATCGGGCCACGTAAAAGGACAAAATAAAAACAGTGTCCAGCGGTGGCGCACATTCCGACTATTCAATGGGGAAAGCCGAAACCGAGCTGGCAGCCTTAATAAGACCGAATACACTGGAACACGCACAGATCTCGTTTTCAGGCGTCATGCTCATACTAACATGAGAAATAACTACTGCCACGACAGCAGACACCGTCTCTCCCTCTCCATCTTTGCTTCTCTTAAAGAAAGACCGTGTTGGGGACCTTAATAAAACCTAACCTGCCAACAGAGAGCCAGACGTCTCTCACCATCTCTCTCTACTCCGCCACGGCGGACCTACCTAGCCTGGCCACGACAGCCCCAGAGCGCAAAGACTGATGATAACCAGTCCCTCTTCCTCTCTCTCTCTCTCCTCGCGACGCTGAACCTAATTTCAACGTCTGCTCCGACGACAGTGTCCACGCAGTCATCCGTCCTCTGCTACTCTCTACTCTCCTAGAAGCACGACTAAAACCTAAACACTGGACCACGAACAGCCCAGACCGCCTCTCTCTCTCTCGTCCTCCCCGACCCACCTTTCAATAATCTTATCGCGGTCTCTCTTCTCGTCGTCGTCACCTCTCTTCTCTCCTCTCTCGTCCTCTCTCGTCTCTCCTCCTCCTGCGTCAGTTCTTCGTCGTATAGTCTTCTCAGATTATCTCTCTCTCTCTCGCGACTAACCTAAACCTGCCACGACAGCCAGACCGTCTCTCCCTCTCTCTCTCTCTCGCGACTGTCTCAGTCGACTTCTTCAGACGCGCCAAATCGTCTGACCCCTCGGTCGGTCGACCCAGGGAGCTGTCGTGTCTGTCCGGGGAGCTGTCGTGTCGGTCCTGAGGTCGGTCGTGTCTGTTCCGGAGGAGCGTCGTGGTCGGTCTGAAAGGTCGGTCCGTGTCTGGCCGGGCACGACTGGTCTGGTGTGCGAGGTCTAGTGCATAAGGTTCGGTCGTGTCTGATCCTGGAGGAGCTGATTGTGTCGGGTCTGAGCGTCGGTCGTGTCTGTCGAATGGAGCGTTGTTCGGTTGTCGGTCTCTGAGCGTCGGTTCGGTTCTGTCCCGGGAGCTGTCGTGTCGGTCTGAAGAAGATCTGTTCGGTTGGTCCGGTTCCGGGGAGCCGTCAATGTCGGTCTGAAGGTTCGGATAAGTGTCTGTCGGAGGAAGACTTTCGATAGTCGGTCTGAGGATGATCCGTAGTCTGGCCAGAGGAGAAGCTGTCGATAGGTCGGTCTGAGGTCCTGTCGGTGCGGCCTGGGAGCCCGTCCAATGTCGGCTGAGGTCGGTCGTGTCTGTCCGGGGAGCCGTCATGTCGGTCTGAGGTCGGTCGTGTCCGGCCGGGGAGCCGTCATGTCGGTCTGAGGTCGGTCGTGTCTGGCCGGGGAGCTGTCGTTTCTGGCCGGGGAGCTGTTCGTGTATCACGAGACCAGGAGGAGCATGTCGTGGTCTGGCCGGGGAAGACCGTCATGCCCGGAACTGACGAGAAGACCGAAGGACTCGGGTTGTTCCTTGTCCAGGCCGAGTGTGTGTTCTCCACGCACAGCAAGACTGCCAGCTCTATTCGGCTACTTGCTGGACCCCGCGCCTGGCCTTCCTCAAGAAAGGGGGGCGTGTCCTTTGTCTATCGGCCGAGCAGAAGGAGGCGGGAAGAGGAGTAGCGAGCATTTTTTTTTTTTTAATCTATAATGCCAAATGAGTGAAAAGAGTCCAATCGCTTCCAGTCGGAAAAAAAAAAATGGGGTACCCACCTTTTTGCGCGGGAAAAAGTTGCCCCCCGGCCAAAACCGAAGGGGCTGGATCCGCCCCTGTGGAAGCGCACTGGCACGCACTCAGTGAATAATCAAAACCGGTCGTCCAGATAGACTGTTCGATCGTTGCAGTCAATACGTCTAATCACTTTTTGTGGCAGTTTTGGAGTAGCCCAACTGCCAAAATGAATAAGAACGCTGTCCGTATTAAGACATTACAAACTTTTGTCACGAACCTGTCACCGTGTTTTTATTATAAATTGGCGGTGCTTTTTTGACATGCGTGCTGAAGGAAGATTGGGGGCCGCCGAAGCCTTGCTAAACAACGCCAGCCGGGGTCAGCAGTTCAATCCAAACAGTGGCTGGGAACTGGGGAGCTATTGGGCCAGGCATTCCTGCAACATTATCGTGCATGTCAATCTTTGCTAGCCCGTTTCACCCGGAATTTAGTGCGCAATATGGATTTATAATAATCATTAAAATGACAATAGGCTATTTTGTACCATGGTAATGACAGTTCTCCATTTGTGAAATTGTCGAAATTGTGAACCTAATGTTTTAATTTTCAAACTCTTTGGCGAATACAATTCAATTGCATATTTTAACCACATCAATTATAAAAGAGATATGTCTTTCAAATGAGAAGTCAAATATAAATGTAGTTCTTTGAAAAACGTCAAATATTGTCATTTTGACTCATTGTTTTGTTAATAGGTTATCTATAAGTTTTCCAATAGGAAACTTTAATAACGTAATATTACCCACATAACCGATACAAAACACATTTACTTAAACTTTTACTTGGGATGCCTCTAATTTAGTCATTGGTATTAATCTTCAAATTCGCTGACAGAGTAAGCGACTGCATGCCATCTTTGGCCAAAATTGTCGGCAAGAAGCCGAACAAAAATCTAGTAGCCATCCGCCAGCTCCGTCTGACGGCAGCCGGCATCAGAAGCCCAACACGCTCACACCTGTCAAATGCCACGCGTCATGTTCAGCCTGCTCTTTAGGCCAACTTCAGTGCGGCGGCGCGCCTTTTCAGTCCGGCGGCGGGGCGGCGGGGCGCGTGTTTTTAGCTGGCGGGAGCCTCTCACGGTGCCGTCAGACCCAGGCGGCACGGCGGACCGGCGGCGGCCAAACGAACGGGCGGAGGTAAACAGCGCAAACAACTGCAAAGTTGTTTGCGCCGCGCGCGCCGTCTCCGAGTGACAGACGAATGAGGTAAGTTGGAGGCCTCCCATTGAGGCCTGAAAGTGTTGAGCAAAAGGTTCTGGAAGGAATTAATCGAGGTCAACTGGGAATGTTTAACTGGTGAAGATTTATGAAAATTTGTATATGAAAAAATGGATCTGCCAATTATTTTGTTCAAAAGAGAGCACAGTGACAAAATAGCCACCCGATTATAATTTAATAACCGTTGTACAACACAAAATCCAGCCCTTTAATAGGTAGGCAATACGCGCCAGCATTAAAGGAAATGAGTTCACTTTTTTCAAACACAATTTGATTATATTTCAATACAACTTCTTTTGCATAATGTCAAAAAATAGCCCATTACCATCGACGCCGTTCAGGACAGAAGGACGTAAATCATTAATTTCATCAAAACTATATGCGTACTCTCCGCAACGTCAAACGAAGCCAATCAAATTCGAATGCATAGCCGCGTAAGATTACTGTACAGCCTCTGCCCAGGCGTGTGCGGCCCACAGTAGCCTTGTTTGTTTATTGGGGCTTTAGGGCGCGTCGACTGCTAAGGTCACTTTGCGCCCATGCCCACAGTAGCCTCTGCCCAGGCGTGTGAGGCCCACAATCCTTCGACAAAAAGTTAAATATATTCGTCTGGAGAGCCCTTTCAGCCGAGAAAACTTGCAGGTAGGGTTTTTTTCAACACGGGCTACAAAACTGCTATCTCAGTTCAAAACCCATGTTGAAGGTGAACTACTTCCTTTAAGGTAAACCTGGGAGCACCTTTATTTGCTAGTCTTATCAAACCATATTTCGTTAGTTAGGTATATGGTTTAGTCTCTTAATTAAAAGACGAGTGCCTTTCCGGATAAAGATCGCCAAAAACAGAACTTAAACAAAGTCCTAGGGACTACGTTATGATTTGTAATTCGTCATCAAAAAGGCTTACCAAAGCAGCGCAAATACAGACAAAAACAATAATTTATTTCATTTTTCATAAGAATCTAAAAACTGTTTGCAATTTCTACTCACCACTAGATATAGGGCAGCGATTGAGCGCCATATTCAGCGCAGTTGAGACATTTACCTCTTGCGTTGTTTACACAAGTGGTATTTGAGTTTATGGGCCAAACTTTGCATCCAAAGCCTTATATTGCAACTATTAACGCACAAAGTGCTCTCAAAGGCATTATTAATTTCCCATACAAGCGACATTGAAATTGTAAGCAAAGGTCAAGGTCGGGTCGGTCACAAAAGATCACTATTGGCAAGAGGTCTACTGAAGTCATGCACTATGGACTATTACACGTATAAATCGATAGTAGCAGCCATTTGCACAACCTGACTCCACAAAATGACCCTCAGGACAAGGTCAGGTCACAAAGGTCAAAATTTGAAATGGATTAATATAAATAAAAAGGCATGTGTACAGAACAGTTTTGTCTCAGCAATACAGCGGTGGCATTTGTTTGTATGTATCTGGTCACTAAAAGCAAAAAAAAAACGTGAGTAAAAATTACGTCATGAGTTACTTATACTTCTTAGCCTTAGGAAGCCGTAAGTCAGTCAAAAATAAAGATATTGTTTTGAAATAAATTTGGTTTGGGTATCGTATCATCCATGCTTGTATCTCCAACATGAATTCCTTTATTTAATTTATTAAAAAGAAATGTGACATTTTCCTTAAAAATCAGTTTTTGAAGATTCTTTATTACAAAACATATTGAAAATCCGAGACAGACATTTTAAAGAGAATGTATTTTATATTTTGACGTTTGTTCTTGCAATTTGCATCACAACTCAATTGGCTACGATTTTTCAAGCATTTATCGTTTTCCACGAATGTGGCATGACATGACGTCATTCATAAAAACGTCACTATCTCCCAAAGCAATGCATCAATTTCATATTGAAATTTGGCGAAATGACGTAGAATTGATGCAGCATAAGGTACAGGGACCCGCAGTTGCTATGGTACACACTACACGCCAATATCCGGCTTATTTTCTCCCCTAGCGTATGTTTGAAAGCGAATTAAGAAACAACCATACATATGCATTAAAACCGCATTACTGAGAGCTTCAAATTGATATATTGACGCATTAGTTCACGTTATCCAAGCGCTGTAAGCAAAACAAAAAACAAAAACGCAAAGCGCTAAAAACGGATTTTTGCTTATAAGCAGACAATGGATGAGGTGAGCCAATGTGACAATATAGCAATTTGAAGCTCTCAGTAATGCGGTTTAAAGCATATATGGTCGTTTCATAATTCGCCGGCAAACATATGCTGGAGGAGAAAGAAGCCGGACCTAAGTGTTTATCATAGCCACTGCGGGGTGTACTTAACGTTTCACGTCAATATTACGAGCGAGCGCGAAGCGCGGAGCGAGTCCTCATTGAATACCGGATTTTTCTCACTATAAGCGGCGACCCGACCCGGCTAGAACCGCGACGCCTGGTCAGAAGCTTAATAATCTTTTGAAGCCCGCAAATCCGAATGAACAAAACGGTCTTCGCCATTGAATGCCCATGCAACTGAAACTTATGACTTCATGACATGTTTTTTTCTCAGCGTAAGGGGTCAGCAGCGCGTGCAACTTGGCCCGCGTCAGGGTGTAGAAAGTAACTTAATCCTGCTTGTAGCTGAGAAAGGCTGCGACCTAGTAAGCTAAATTTGGTGTGTGGCTGGAGACCACACCACTGGCAATGTTGCACAGGTAAAACTCTGGGTCACACTGCACGTGCGCACGTGCACCCCTGTTCCGTCACGAAAATTACCTGCAAAAATCGTTGCAATACCGGACCTATATCTCGGCAACCAAAAGTCGCAAAGACCGGGTCGAAACACAGATGCGCTAGAGAAACGATCCGCCCGGCGTATGCCACTATGTGTGATCCAAGCGGCGCGTGGTACGTGCAAAGTTATTGGCTATACAAGCGCCATAAATAGTTTTATGACGTCTTCACAATCTTAAATCAGTGCTTCAACTGCCTCAGCATCTATGGACCGTGAAGCATGAAAGCAAAGCATCCCAATGTGTAGGAACCAATGTTACCGCCTCCTAAAATGCACGTCATAAATTTATATTTAATGCAGTATTTTCACATGTTGAAGTTCCGCCTGTAAATACTTTGCATTGCTGATTTTAGCAATATTTCCTTCATTACACCGCCGTAAGCATCAAAACCAAAGGGTGCTAAGCGAGTAAAAAGATGCAGCTGTAAAAGCGCAATCAAAATAAGCATCTAATACCACCCAAAATGTATTCTTTTGCCTACAAACATGTAGCTTATAATTGCAAATGTAAAATAAGCGCTACAAAACCTCATTTAGTCTCAAAGTATCCGATTTGTTCGGATCTATTTGCGACGCAAAAAGCAACACATAGCGAAAATAATTTAAAAACAGGCCATTTGCACAGACGAACCTCCGTTGGGGGGTGATAAATTGAAGCGGATTTACTTGGACTCGCTCGTCCTTCGCCGTTAAAGGCGTCTTACTGGTATTTCTTTATTGAGAAAATCCAGGATAGAGGCAGGTTCTGCCCCTACCTCCAGCTTGGCGTGGGTTAATGTGGCGACAAAAAATATATTTAAATGTTCACCAATTGTTGTCTAGCAACGTAATAATATTACATTTGTCCCCAAGTCTCTTTTGTAATAAGGAATAAGATGTTCGAAATGTGAATGGAAGTTGGCAAAGTCATTCCGTGAAATATGTCCCTCGTTGAGTGAGGCAAAAACGATTACGATACTTTTGTCAAAGTACTTTGTCATCACTATAATCTAACAAGTATATTCGAAGCATTAAAACCACAGTGAATGAAGCTGCCGTTTAGTTCTAATTGGGCACAAAGTCGTTAGTCACTGTATGACAGCTAATGGCCAATTAAACCCACTTCATGACCTACGACTATCCTTCTCTGTCCTTTTCCGATCTTGTTTCACATCAGACGAGCCTCACTCGGTCCAATACCAATGAAGTGTAAACGCTGACTGGCTATCATGGCGGGCAGCCGGCCGTTCAGGGCGGCCTAGCAATGACGCAGATCGAGGAGCAGAGTGTCAATTTGGCCGGGCCGTCACTGTGTCAGAGGAGCGACACCAGACGCCAGCCGTGCTCAGCGAAGCGTCCACATCAGCCGGCCGTCATCAGGCCAGAGACGGATTCAGCCAACCCTGCACAGGCCAGCCTCGAGCTGTCACACGCACGCACATATGCTCAAACGCACGCACGCGCGCACACACGCACGCACGCGCACGCACACGCACGCACGCGCACGCGCACGCACACGCACAGCACACGTACACCCACACTCACAAGGACACAAACACGCACACGGTCAAACATACGCACATGTGTACGCCTACCCGTATGTACAAACAGCCACATACATACCATACATACATAGTACATACACACACACTGCCGCAGCCCGCGCTTGGCGACAGTGAGCAGTGAGCAGACTTCCAAGCAGCCACTACCCGGTTAAAATTTGACCTTCAGAGGCGGTACTGGCGCCAAATAAAAGACCAGCCGCGCGTCACGTCAGTTCGCGCAATGTAGAGCGGTTGTCGGAGACGGCGGCATAGTTGCTCACTCGGAGAGCCGGCTCCCCATCAGGCAACTGAACGCCTCCGCCAACCCCGGCCAAATCACCAATGTTCAGGGGAAGATAATTATTTGACAGTACATTGCAACTCATTCTCTTTATTTTCCATTGGATTTCTCATTCTGATTTGGAACTTGGAAGTGTTAGTGGAACAGCTTCTAGAAGGCCTAGCTGCGCACTCACAGTTGCTCTCCATGATGCTTTGATGCAATTCATCGGCGAAAAGCGTAATTTACAATTTGACAGCCTCCGAAGCCATCTCCTGTCGTTAACTGGAGTTTAGGGGCGTACCAATCGCTTGGTCATTGTTCTATGGTGGAGCCACCATCATACTGATGGTGGCTGATGGCATCAGCCACGTCAGCTATAGGTGACGTGCCACGTCAGCTGCGACACTCTCGTGGGAGAGAGAGAGAGAGAGACAGAGAGATGAGCCGTTAATGGACGCTTCGACCGTCCGTCTCATTAGAAGCTGCAGGGCAGCGGGGGTCGGCGGGTCGATCGCTGCCAGGCCGGGCCGGTCGTGGTCGGGTCGGGGGCCGGGGCCGCGGCGGAGGGCGCCAGAAGACGCCGCACAGCGGCCGCCAAACAGCGGCGCGTCGGCGGCGGCGGCGGCGGCGGCGGCAGCGGGCGGCGGCAGCGGCAGCGGAGCGGCAGCGGCAGCGGCAGCGGCGCGGCAGCCGCCAGCGCACGGCAGCGGCAGCGGCTGTCGGGAAAAACCCCAAAACCGGGGGCCACAAAGCGCGCGCTGTCAGCTCCAGCCCACCCTCAGGACAGCAGGGAGGGGAGCGTCGCCGATATATACCAGAGGGACAGACCGACTCCGACCGGCAAGATGTAGTGCTGGGACCCCGGCAGGCTGGGGACATGAGTCGCTGACATCTCGGTCGCCGCACCGTGACCGAGGTGACAAAGAAGCGTCACACGCGCTTAACGACTCATCACTTGATGAGTCGTCCAACGATGACTCATCACAAGTGAGACCCAGAACAGCCATAGCAGGTCAAGTGCAATATCATCAGACTGCTGATAACTCCCGCCCATTTAAAACTGCCCTCTCAAGCTCTGCTGATCATTGCTCCTCTGTTGACCGTTAACCGTTGACCTGTGACCAGTCGCCATCCTGTAGCCGCCGACCCCTCCCTCCCCCTCCCCTCACCGCCGGTCACCAGCGTCGATACGATAGCCGCCGTAACGACACTGGAGTCGATCCGTGTTCACGAAACAGCCGCTCGGCTTGCCCGATTATTGATCTGAGCCGACAGACGACAGACGACAGATGACAGACGACGCTCGCTAGTCTGCCTGGTACAGCATCAACAACTCACAGCACAGCGGCGCCATATTCAACAAAGCCTCACCCTGCGCTGCTCCGTCCCTGCGCTGCGCCAGATCCGTCCCGACACTGATCAGTGTTCACTGTCCGCTGAGCGTAGTGTTCAGTGTTCAGTGTTGCAATGTGCTCTCTGTTGTATACTTCGCGGCCAGTTCAGTGCGGCGTCATCAGTTCCGTCGGATGTCGAATCGGTGGCAGATAGGTACTGTCGAATAGGTGGCAGTGCAGAATGCCTCCAGGGACAGCAGCAGCAGCAGCAGCAGCAGCAGCAGCAGCAGCAGCTCAACTACAACTACAGCAGCTGTTCGTCCCATTCTCCAATATGACTTCCCATCTCCCCGAGCCGCGGATTTGTGCCGTCGGCGGGCGTGATGGCCGCACATAGCTCTGACGACCAGTCCCGGCACGGAGAGGAGCCATGACAGGAGGAGCAGCAGTTGTCGTTCCGGCGGTTATTTCTGCTCATTTCACATCGGAGCACCAATAAGAGACGCGACCGAACTCGAATCTCCTCCCCGGTCGACCGATGATCGAGGCGGGGAACGGAGCAGCTATTGTCCCATTCAGGCGAATTTCACGACCATCGAATCGGACCCGTTCCACAACCAACTCCAGAAACGGTGTTCCTCATAGCTTGGCAGTCTGACAAAAATATCCTCGAGCACGCCCTAACCCTTCTCCTAATGCGCCTCGGAGATTCTTCCACCGAAAGAGGCATATTTATTTCGCGAGGATCATCCAGAGACAACGCAGAAGTGGGAGCCGCCTGCCTTTGAGCCGGCGGCGGCGCAACCAGCCACCCTCCGTCGCCATTATCAGAGCTACAAACGCGACGGCAGAGCTGGGAATAGTTCACACAGAACCCGACAATGGAATGCATAATGCGCCGAGGGCGTCCAATGGCGCAGGAACTGTCGCCGACGCGCCGCGATTGAGTCAACAGACTTCGACGAGCAGAGAAGAGCCGCCGAGTGAATTAACACATCTCCTTGGCACCAATAGCTCTGCGTTTTGGCCGCCAAGTGCCGCTCCTGTGGGCGGGCGGGCAGGGCTGCCGGGTACACCATGCATCAGTAACATCGCTGACTGAAGTACACAATATGTACACACCTAAACACACACCCGACCCGTGATGCAATCGTGTTCAACAGGGATGTCGAATTTCACTGCCGATCCAACAGTCTCTCTAACAAGATCAGGGGACTTCTCACATTGTCCATCCTTCACAACCGCTGCATTGAAATACCGGAAACCAGAGCCTCCTGACCGGGACACAGCTTCCGGGGCCGGTACCCGCCAATACACCCGATACCGATGTATCTAGGTCGCCATTGTACGGGCTCGGACCGTTTTTGCACCGCGGTCCTGATTAGACAACAACGGCGGGCGACGCGGCTGACCTACCGGCGCCTGCAGCCCGGCAGATGGTGGACGGTGTACCCTGCCGGGGCACAAAGATACGGCCGGTCCAGCTGACAGCAGCCCCCCCCCCCCCCTGTGTGCCGGGCACGGGGCCACCACAGCTCCGGTGTCCGCCGCGCCGCCCGTCAGCCGCCCACCGGCCACGGCTAACTTTAGGTCTGCTCCGTCACAAACATAAGCCGGGGCGTGCTCAGAACAGTGACGCGTGGGACCAGGCAGATGAGAATGGGCCAGAGAGCACGCAGGTAGATCAGGAGGGGCAGAGAGCACAGAGGAATGACCATTGATCAAGGTATCCCCCCAGCAATATCACTCGCAGGGTGGCGAGTGTGTGAGGAATTAGATAACGGAGAAAACTTTCTCCAGTAATGGAGAACATTACATGAATTAAATATAGAAAGCATTGATTCTAGGTAACTTTTATATGAACTGACTGTAATCACATGAAGTGACAGAATTTCTGCCGCACAAATAACGTGTGACAAAGCGCTTCCTGACTTTGCAGGCGATGCTTTATTTGACAGGCTGTTGACAGCACACGATTGAGTCCACATGTGGTGACTGGTGATAGCAAGCACCTTGGCAGACGGGGACCACGCCCGGGGTAAGCCGGGCCCCGAAGGAAGCCCAGCGCACATTTCCGTGCCACTCACTGCTCTCACTGAGCCGCGCCTCGCTCTATGGTCACTCAGTGGTGCGTGGCGCGGCTTTCCGGCAGCTCCGCGGAAGCTCGGCATCGGCTGAAGCCCCACGAACGGGTGGCGCTGCGGAGAATATGACGAGCTTCCACTGACACGGAATGTGCCACCACGACCACCAACACCACCACTAACACCACCACCAACACCACCACCAACACCACCACCAACACCACCACCAACGGCAACAGCCGTCGCGGCGGCCGATCGGCAGAGGAGCGATGTTTTATAACCAGCCACTCGCCTCCAAGTAATAATTATGTCGGCAGGTACGGAAACAAGAATGCACGCTCGAGTCTTTAAATTTTGAAGCAAGAACGAAATCACTCTTATTAGGTACATTTAATTCATCGGATGTTTCTTATAAGGTAGGTAGATGACATACATAGGTATAGCATAGGTAGGTATATCATAAAATCAAACTTATATGTTGTAAGCTCCCAGGAGAAGCGCGAGCCAATGCATGGCCAAAAAGCTCTCACGTCATCATGGTCATTTCAACCCGTCTGTACCACGGAAAATTCATGTTTACGGAGGTGTTACCTCAGAGCACCGCAAGACAATGTAAACTGAGTTACCTCCACGAGTACCAGCCAAATTAATAGCAGCATGCAAGGCGTAATTTTTCCGAATTAAGAAAGCCCATTATATGCATGACAAAATGAATCACATCAACAGTTTTGCATTGTCGATGTGTTAGCGATTGATGTCCCGTAACTCTCGTGCCTTTGATGTGACTTAGTTACAGTGTTTGACACCGCTTGTCCTGGAGATCAGACGGATCACTGAACGTCAGCGCTATCGCCACCTGGCATACCATGAACCGTCCCACATAGCTGCACCGCAGCCGAGCCGACTCAAGGCTGACATTGCACTGTGCAGACAAGACATTCCCCATCGTTTCCCGCTCGGGGCGCCGTGCCGTGGCCGGAGTGCGGTATGACAACACAAGTCCGGTCGGATATCCCCCGCCCCGCCCCGCCCCGACCCCCGGTCCGCTACCGATCCGCGGCCCCGGTCGGCTCGCTCCCACAGTAGCTGCAGGGAAAACGACGCTCCGGTGTCCTCGCGTCTGTCGGCCGACAACTTTCCGCATTGGCCACGCAGCAGCTGCCGGCCTGCAGCCGCTGTCGTCTGCAACCGGCGGCGGTTCGAGGTCCGAGGCGCTCCGAGGCGCTCCGAGGCGGCGCGGCAGTCCGATCCGAGACATTTTCCGCCCGCGGGCCGGCGACTTTCCGGCGCCGTCAGCACCGGGGCGGGGCAGGGGGAGGGGAGGAGGGGAGCAGCCGACAGTCGGTCTGTGGATCCAGCAGCGCCGAGAGGGAGCTCAGCCAGCACGGCCGCAGCCGGGCCGCCGCACTGGTCCTACGCTCCTGTCCCGGAGCAGGAGCGTGCCCTGGCACCACACTCCTGACGGGCAGGAGCGGAGAGCGGCGCCAGTCAGCTGGACTCCAGGTGGTTCACCAGGACACCAGCTGCGGGGCGGGCGTCTGCCGGACAGGGGGAGGGGAGGGGGACCGGCGGCGTCCGTACACACTCCTTCCTAGAGCACGTCCCGATCCAGCCCCGTGTTGCCAGTGAGGAGGCGGTGTGACCGCAGTCCGCACTGCTGCTGCTGCTGTGACGTCACGTCCCGGCGTCAGCCTCTCCGGGACCGGGGCAGCGCCGTTCGCGTGTTTTGAAATGAATGTCAGATAAGTAAAAATCCATTGAAAAGCAACAGCATCTGGCATTTTTAAACCTAATCGTAACTAACCTAACCCAACCACAACCCAAACCGCACCCAACCCACCCCAACCCAACCCAACCAAACCCAACCCAACCCAACCCAACCCAACCCAACCCAACCCAACCCAACCCAAACCCCAACCCAACCAACCCAAAACCCAACCTTAACCTAACCTACCTAACCTAACCTAACCTAACCTAACCTAACCTAACCTAACCTTAACCTTAACCTAACCTAACCTAACCTAACCTAACCTAACCTAACCTAAACCTAAACCTAACCTAACCTAACCTAACCTAACCTAACCTAACCTAACCTAACCTACCTAACCTAACCTAACCTAACCTAACTCTAACCTAACCAACTAACCTAACCTAACCTAACCTAAACCTTAAAAACCTAACCTACCAACCTAACCTAACCTAACCTAACCTAACCCTAACATGGCTTTACTTATGCTGAACATACTATTAAAAACACAGCGGCGCGTTCAAGTGCAGCACCGCGCGCGTCGACCTGAGCTGACAGCTCAAGCACCGGACGGGGCTCCGGGGGCAGCAACACGCCGGTCGACTAGAGGCCTGAGCAGGCAGCGCAGCACCGGACGCGATAACAAATCGTATTGCCGACACTCAAATGCGATAACCGCGCGGCGGCGGTTAATCCAATCGCAATGGCGCGGCGGGCGTTCTGATAGCATTTAAAATGGCGAAACCGATAGGTTATACGTGTTCAACCGTGTTGGCATGGCCGTTGGAAGCGGCGGGGGATGCGTCCCCCCAAGGGACACGTGTCCCCCCAAAAAAATCGGATTTAAAGCATTAAGCCTAGGATAGTTGCGTGGAAAGAATCGACTACAAAATGCCTCCGTCCCTCAAACTTTCGGAATGTGGCGACAGGGGCAGCGGAAGGTATTTTGAGATGGGGGGAACGTTGTTGACCGGGGTGTGGAGTGTTGCGAAAACTAGCTGACCGGGGGTGGGTTGGAACGTTAGCGAGAAGTTGTTGAGCGGGGAGAAGTAACCAATAATGAGTACAACTGAACAATGCTTTCTAGTCGCTTGTCACTTAGCAGGGAAAATTGGGATAATCCCCTGGCTCAACAATGAGGGGGCACGTCCCCCATCCCACCGTGGCTGAGCCCTGGCCAGAGGACCCCCTCAGGCCGACAGAGCCCCAGGCCTTGCGGTTTGCTGTTTTACTACTACTATCATTGAACCTTGTTTGAAAACGGAATGAAATTCGTTTCGAGCCACTTCGATCGGCTATGGGCCCCTTCGGACTATTGAGCCCTCTTCGAGGCTCGAGGGGATGGGCATTGCCCCATCCCTCCTCTGGATCCGCCACTGAAAGAGGTAACCTCTAATGCGATGACAAAGAAGGTACAGATTGCAGGAGAGGCTGACTACCCAGCCGTCCTCTCATTGCAATGACACCAATGCATTGGTTGTTTCGTTTGACCAACGCATTGCTCAAACGAACGAGATACACAAAAATAGCTGCGGGGATCTCGCTGGTTCCTTCAGGAGTTTGGCGACATCTCCATTGGCCAAGGACCAAGAAGCAGGGTCGTAGGATCCTATTCAGTTGGGCGGCGGGGGGGGGGGCTTCTGGCGGATCCATAGGGGGCTGCAGGGCGCGCGGCCTCCCCCAGGCGCACGGGTCGCGGGGTCGAGCCGTGCTTTGGCCTCCCCAAGCCGGGGAGGTTTGGGGAGGCCAAAACACGCCCGCCCCGCGGACCCGGGCGCCTGGGGGAGGCCGCGCCCCTGCAGCCCCCCTCTGGATCCTCCCCAGGGGGGGGGGGCTGACGCATCTTATTTAAACGAGGAAGTGGGTCATATCCGGGAAAAAAAATGTGAATTGGTAGTTAGTATGGTACCTAAAGCAATTTTTACAGACTCAGCAACCCCCCCCCATTTTCTGGAGAAGTTACGCTCCTGCAAGAAAGTTTTGATGTCATCTAATTTACTATTTGAAAGTCTGTCTCTCTGTCTTTCCTTCTGTCTGTTTGTCATCCAATTTTTTCCTTATAGGTATTATAAATAACGAAAAGTTATGTAGTTTCCACACATTAGCATTGATTATTGCATAGTATCTAAGAAATTCATTTTGCAGATCGCATGACAACATGCTGTGCATATTATTCTGCTCTCTACATTTCCCAACATCAAACTGTCCTCCTAACAAGTTAAGATCAAGTCTGTGTTTGGAAAAAACAGCACACGACACAATTTGTCACCGATAAGAGCGCCATCTCATAAGCGGAACGAAGTGTCTAACGTCAATTTCATCGGATATGCTATAAGCAGTGGCGGATCCGGAAAATCTTCAAGGTGGGGGCCATCAATTGCAGTGGTGCCCCTACCTATACCCAAATCTGAAAACTCGACGGATTTGCGTCCACTAATTTTGAGGTGCCCTATTTCAGTTTTTTTTATATTTGCAAAATGTTAAGGACCCCTCAGGTCAGCAAAAAAGTTGCCCCCCTCAGCCGGCCAGAGTGCCCCCTGAGGCGGCTAGAGTGCCCCTCAGGCGGCTAGAGTGCCATCTCGGCGACAAGAGTACCCCTCAGATGACAAGAGTGTCCCCTCAGGCGACAAGAGTGCCCCCTCAGGCGGCCAGAGTGCCCCCTCAGGCGGCCAGAGTTGGCCCCTCAAGCTCGAGGCCCAAGGGGGGCCATGCCCCTGCCCCCCCCTCTGGATCCGCCACTGGCTATAAGTGGCGCTAATGTGCGGCTGTGCTGTGCGTATCGGTCGGGTGTATGACGGGTACGAAAACGTATCATATGGTACGACGGGTGTGCCACGGGTAGTACGGGTTATCAATCCCTAATTACTCATCACTGGCTTGCACCACCACTCGACCTGTAATCGCCCAGCGGAGCGGACGGGTTAGCACTAGTTAGACTCTATTGGACTAGTTACATATATCGAAATGGTAAGCTCATCTTGGCTCAAGGGCGGATCCAGGATTTCTTAGGAGGGGTCCGCAGGCCAATTATGGGGCGCCTTCCAACAATCCAGGGGCACCAAATTGCCCTGTAATTATGATAGGGGCGCCAGTGGTCTGAGGAGTGAGGGATGCCCTGTAGTCAGAATAGGGACGCTGAGTGCTCACGGGCTGTCCATCGCCAGACAGCCCCGGAGAGCCCTTCTGGCGTTCTAGAGGGGGAGGGCACCCCTGGATCCGCCCCTGAATTGCAGCCGGTTTCAGCTCAACAGGGCTTCAGGCTGCCCTCGAAACACGAGCTGGAGTTCGATTTCCGCTCTGCTTCGTAATGATACCACAGAAGACACCACGCAGATCAATGATGACAAATACCTGGCTTTGGCGGTCCGTCCCCTCCGAGCGGTGGTGCTGGCTGCTGGTACCGGTGACAGTCGCGGTGCAGCTCCGATGTCGTATTCAGCACGAGCGTAACCGCTTCCAACCTCACAGCCCGCCACACCTTACAACCCACACGTGTCCAACACACCGCAGCGTCGCTGCTACAGCCCACCTGCGACAGCCGCTGATTGCCGACTGGGCCGACAGTCAGGCGCCCTCGGTCGGCGGCGGCCGCAAACCGTACCAATTTCCCTGCGCTCACCTCTGCCCCAGTCACCTGTCCGCCGGCGGCGCATGCGCACTACAGCGCACCTAGCCGGTCGCTGAGACAATGCATGGGCCCGCGCGGCGGGTGTCCCCCGTTCTCACGGGACAAGGGTCAGGCACGTAGCCAGGATTTCGTCCAGGGGTGGGGGGACGGCGCCTCTAAAGGACCCTTCCCGAGCGTTGAAAGGCCCCCCCCCAAAAAAAAAAGATGTCGGCCACTTTATTTTGTGATGCCCTTTTATTCTTCAACTTGTGATGAACTGGATTGGACCAGCTGACCCGGAGAGCTGGTCCGCCTGCGCGACGCACTGCGGCTGTATACCTCCGTCAGTCGGCCGCCCACTCCAGCCACGACCGACCGGACCGTGACGGTCTGCACCGCTCCGTCAACGAACGCCCTCAGCTGTTCCAGGGACAGGGTGCCGCTCAGGGTGGCGGCGGTCTCCGGCTGGACGGCGCCGCTCAGCAGACGACCAGCAGGAGGCCAGCAG